>NW_024121987.1:3731341-3759656 GCF_016745375.1 Pimephales promelas
GACTCTTCTTTATGTGGTACAGATGTGACGTAATGACTCAATATAACGTATACTAGCCGAGACTCTTCTTTATGTTACAGATGTGAACGTAAATGATCATAGTAGCTTATACTAGCCCTAAGACTCTTCTTTATGTGTTCAGATGTGACGTAATGACTCAATATAACGTATACTAGCTGAGACTTCTTCTTCATCGTGTACAGATGTGACGTAATGACTCAATATAGCTTATACTAGCCGAGACTCTTCTTATGTGTTCAGATGTGACATAATGACTCAATTAGCTTATACTAGCCGAGACTCCTTCATATGTACAGATGTGACGTAATGACTCAATATAGCTTATACTAGCCGAGACTCTTCTATGTGTACAGATGTGACGTAATGGATGCAAAGAAATGCCGAATCTCCCACGAGAACCACCAGTTACCAGCTGAATTAAAAACATATAACAGCATACCGTTTTGAATCAAGCTAATGCAAGCAGAGAGTTTTGAACACAGGCTTGGTTAGTTACTTGCTCAAAAATTTATTTTGGATATTTTGAACCAAAAAAGTTACAGACTGGAGCTTTAAAGACACAGACAGTAGCAGCTTTACAAGTCTGCTGTCACTTTAAAATTGAATGTACTGTATGGATCCATTATAATTGATACGCGTCAGTTTTCTTTCCCATTTGTTTATGTTTCCGTTGAAGCAAAAACAGAAGAGAAAGATAATGGAATTCAGTGTTTGCGTGCTGTCAGTGCAGTTCTCTTTTGCGTCGTCTTGCACTAGTTTAAAATCACTTGAATGCTTCAAGTGTTAGTTCAACCAAAATTTACAATTTGACACCACTTTAACACTTCAAAAAGTTTTTAAAAAGATCGTAAAACTAACCCATAAGAATTGTGTGGTTTAGTCTAATTTTCTGAAGAGACATTAACGCTTTTATATGCAGAACAAGTTTATTTGGGGTTTTATTCAAACAAACATTCATCAATGCAACACATCAGTTATGATAAACGGAAGTTCAAGAATGTTTGCTTGATGTGCGAAAACCAATGAGGTTCATTCTTGTGTTACGCAGCACATCTGAGCTCAAGCAAGAACCAATGAGGCTTGCGTCAAGCAGGTTTGGTTGAGATTCAGTTAATGTTTGCTGATCAATGTTTATAAAATAAGAGCCTAAATTCTATCCGTTCATTAAAAGCGATCGTGTCTAGAAAATGTTGAATTTAACTAACCTCATATTCATGTGGATTAGCTTTACGATCTCTTTATGAAGTTTTTTGAAAGTGGTAGCTCCGTAGCGGTCAATGGAGAGTACAGAACTGGCTCAGATTTTATTAAAAATATCTTAATTTGTGTTCCGAAGATGAACGAAAGTCTTACAGGTTTGGAACAACAGGTGAGTAAATGACGACAGAATTTAGATTTAGAACTAACCCTTTAAATTGACAGGATTTGCTCTATGATAGTTACATTTTTCAACTAATCCGATAATTCGTGTTGCCTGCCTGGTCTGTATGGATCAACTACGATCTCTATTCTTGACATTAAAAGCGATTTCAATAGTGGATATATAATTATAGGCAAAAGTGTAAGTGAAAAGCAACTCGCATTCGGCCTGATTCCTGATGCTTTGTAAGGTTATTTAGTCAAAATCACATCTGTATATAAACAGGGGGTCAGGTTTATGTGGACATTCTTCAGATAGACATTTCTGGCCCCTCCGCACTTTTTAAACACATAAATGTGTCTTGTGTGAATGGCCACTTACATCTAAGGTTTTTCACATTCCTTTATTCTTTTATTTATTCACTTTAAATACCCTAAAAACATGATTTTAAAACGTTGAAAAGGAAATAATACACAACAATAGATTATTAGATATCAATAACACCCCAGAAATTCCATATCAGATCTCAAACATGTAGTCTCTGTGAATTTGGTATTACTCATGGATTAGGGAATGGAATAGATCGGATTCACTTCTGTCTGCTCTATGTATCAAACCACATCTGAGAGTTATAGATATTGTATATGGTCAAAAAACAGAAGGTGTGAGCATTGCAGCAGAAAAATCAAGTGAACTACCAACAACGTCTCTTACCTGTCTGTTTATGAAGAGCACGACACTAGTTCCAACCACTGTGTGAACTGTACACACATTGACAAGCTTGCACGGTTTACTTGAATTATAGCCTATCGCAATGCCCTGCCTTTGTATTTTATCTCTGTATTTTTTTTTTTTTTTGGACTGAATGGCAATATCAGTTTTATCGACTTTGTTTTCAATTTGCTTCCGAGTCCGACTAAATGTTAACTGGTAAGAAGAACACACATTCACACATCTGAGCATTATTAGTCTATATTTGCTTACTTCATTACAATAGTGACTTTACAGTTACTGCTTTCATAAAAACACACTTACTCGTGCCATTTATATAATTTTAATATAATTTCCAACAACAAGAACTTGAGCAAAATGTATATTTTAGTCAGAATTATTGCGCTATCCTATGCACTCTGTCAGTTTGGCGTATATGCCTGCGGCTGAGGTTTAATGGAGACTCGATTGCATCAGGCTCATCTGACGGCATCAATCAAAACATCAAGCCGTGTTAAACTATATCTTACAAGGTATTTTGAAGCCCTAAATTATAAGCATGTTTCATGTTTAGGACAAGTTGGACTATTATGCACTTTCCCCAATTTAAATTAATATTCTGTGTATTGCCTCATCCTACATCGTTTAAAAAAATAGAAATATCACATTAACTTGATAGCCCACCCTGCCCTAATTTGGTGTTGGACAAGTCATCCTGACTTCTGAATTCTGACACTGTCTGATATTACAGGCCCTTCTCCATTAAGAGAAAAACACTGGAAATAGCAAAGTGACTGACCCCTCTGAGGTTGTCGTTGATTTTATTTTCGATTTCAGCTTTCAACGAGGGCCGAACCTGAAAATTCAGGATGCACTTGGCCGAAAATGAATTGAAATTAACCGAAATAATTAATCAATCAATGAATTAATCAATCAATTAATTAATTAATCTAAATTATTTAATAATCAACACTCAAATAGCTTAAACAGAGTTGCACTTAAACATTTAAATTGCACATAAGGCAGTATTTACAAAAAATTTAATTAACAAGACTGTTTCTACTCCAGCTTTCTGGTGAAACAAAACACCAAATATATATATTTTTGGTGAAATATATTTAGCAAAATTCACTGGCCTAGAGTTTTTTTTGTAGCTAACTAGAAAAAAAAACAGTATAACTGTTTATGGACAGTATATCTTTTTTGAGATCAATGTAACGTTAAGTAGGCTTTACAAGCTGTTTTATTGACGCATTTCCCTGTTTAAAAAAACTGATTGAGTAATTACATGAAATAGGATTAACTTCGGCAAGTTGTAATGAATCTTTCAACTAGGGTTGCCAACTACTGAAAAGGAAAATAAGGGAAATATGTGGTAAAATATGTGTAAAAAGCGGGTCATTCAAACTTTTAAAGCTGGTTCTGCAGTGACTACTGCGAACAGGGCAGTTGGCATTCAGGAAAGACTGCATTCGGGGTGGAGGGGCTATTTACCCCTTTCCACATGTCCACAGAGTATAGCTCCTCAGACACCCAAGGCAACTACAAAGCTGAATTCTGAGAATTAGTATAGGCTGCTTTTGGTTGGAAATTAGACTTTGTAATGGTCATTTTGTGTTTTAATAATTATGTGCAAGGTTATTTGCCTAAGTGAGAACATTTTAAAACACGTTAGCATTCCCGAAATGCCAAAATTATATTTTCATTTAGCTAAAAACCGAAACAGCAGCATATAATGTTTATTAAATAATCAATTAATCTTATGTATTTAATCAACACTCAAAGTTACACACAAATTTAAGTTGCACATATAATGTAGTTTTTATATACAATTTTAAATATAATTTTGTTTCAACTCCAATTTATTGTTGAAATACAACCATTTAAACTGTGACTGTAATAAACTTGTTTTGATAGATTTATTCAAAACAGATTAAATACTGAAGACAAATATATTGCATATATTAAGAAAAATGCTCTTCTAGTTTTTTTTTAACTAACAAGTTCATGGACATTGAATGGCTTTCCTGAGGTAAATATAATATTTACAAGCTGTTTTATTGACGCCCTTCCATGGTATATACACTGAGTGATTACATGAGATATACATACATTTCAGTAATGTAATAAATTCATGTTTATTTTGTGCTTTAAAGGTTGTATCAATGATTTCAGGCCCAACTAACGATTCGCTAGCTGCCAGCCCCTGTCTGCCTGTCTAAAAAACGCGTCTGTGAAGGCAGCCTAGGCTCTGAGATCTGCACACAAAAACAAATGGGAACAACCACCACTCAAAATCAAAATAAACAGTGTTCTAACCAATCACAGACCAAGGGGGGCGTTGTTTGTTTTTGCGCTCGTTCACGGCGCCTGCACGCGAAGTCGGAGCTGAAGAATAAGCCAGCATCTATCAACGGACCAGATACATTTAACATGGAAGAGGCAATCCCCAAGAAGAGAAGGAGAATTAGGGCAAGGGAATACCATTGTTTTTCGTCAAAGAAACTAATAATAATCGGGAAGGCTTTTGAACGGTGGAGAGAACTCAAAGAATTGAAAAATTTTAATTCGGACGCCGAGGTTACACTGTTTCTTCTGGACAGGTGAATAGCTTCTAGTGCTGACTTTTTTTATATGTGAACTGTGTGTGAAAATATAATTCTTTAAAAAATATGAGTGAAGCTCAACTAAACTTGAGATTGCAAGATTGTAGGGATTTAGTGTGCGAGTTGTGTCTACTTTGATGTGTAGCCATAACATTGTAGCCTACTATTAGCAATAGAGGGTATTGCGTGTGACGTCACCGTCGGCCGGAGAGCCTGCAGTTACTCACAGTGAGTGGCAAAAAGACTGAGCGGCTGTATTTGTTTTCAGTGTGAATGCCGCAAAAAGACAACACATATAAAGTGGGCAAGAGCTTTGCGATTGACTGTACAACTAGATTTGACAAAATCGGAGGTATATTTTTACAGACTGCTATAGAGAGAGGAGCAAATGGATCACTGCAATTCACAGAAACAACTAGACTCCAGTCAGCGAAAGGTGGATTTGCAGTTATCATTTTGTGTCAATGCTAAATTTAGGTGTAAAACCAAACCCATATATTTTGCATTGTTATATTAATTAACATTTAACAACTCATTAATTAAATATTTATCATTGCATATTCTGCAATATTGGATGTTTTTTAATAAACATGGACCAAAAAAAAGTATTAGGGCTGGACGATATGATGATATATATATAGGATATAAATCACACTGATATAAGTGATCACGTGGATTTAGAGCTACCTATATTGTATTTATATAAAGCGTTCACAGGCAAATTTGCTTTATGTTTAGGTCTATATTGCTTTTATTTTCCTGGTGTCAAAATCAGGCAAACATAAATGTCAGGCAACACGATTGCTGGTTGCATGTCAATATCCATGGATAACTGGATCTTTAGTAAGTTGTAAGGAACACTATATTGAATCCAACATTTAGTTTAAATTGATAAAATTGTTCGTTTTTGTCGCATTTTCTCCTATTAAATACAGGCACGCAGCAGCTCTTTTGCCACTCAGTCAGGCTGAGGGGGGTTGGTCCGGCGGGAAAGTGACGTCAATGCATTCCCTCTATAACACTAGCCTACGTTCAGGAATAACTTTAGCCGAATAATAATAATAATAATAATAATAATAAGTTGTTATAATTAGAGCCAGACCGATATATCGGCAGGCCGATATTATCTGCCGATATTAGGCATTTTCCAAACTATCGGTATCGGCAGTTATAATGGCTGATAAATGAATATTTCAAAAATAGAATAAAAACGGACGAAACACACTTGAACCACTGGTAGTTTGTCCACCAGAAGGCACACACCGTTCCTGTTGGCAACACTCGTTAAGTTGGTCACGATACATACATTGCTTGAATAACAATTAAAAGAACATCCCCATCAGTTCTCTTAAATAAGCCTGAAAAAATTAGTGAAAAAATCATGTCCAGTTTTGGTGCTGTTAAATAAGCCGAGAGTGAAGCGGAATTAGCTAGTAATAGTTACGTTTCGTTGTTACAGTGGAGTTGACTGACTGTCCTTTTAACTTTTGACAATGTGACTTAAGTATTTATTTAATAGCGCGTGACAGTTATAGCAATGAGACACATCATCTCTCCTTGGCCTGTTATATTGAAAATGTATGTTTTACAATTTGCAGTATGACGTAATCCATTGCTAAATTATGGCTCATTATAGACTAGCTAACCATAAAGCTAGCTAATGCCACTATCATCAGTCTGTTCTGTTGTGACAATAAAAGAAACAAGTTTCTTTTTAAAATGCATTATCATATTATTTTAGTTAAAACTCATAAATAACAACAAATAACTAATGTTAGGGAAATCTGTTAATGTTTTGTTGCGCGTTTCTGAATAAAAAAAATAAAAAATATCGGCCGATATATCGGATTTTAAAACCAAAAAATATTTGTATCGTATCGGCCTTCAAAATCCTTTATCGGTCAGGCTCTAATTATAATATTATTCCAGATATTATTTTCCCCATAATGTTAGATCTGTAGCTAGGATATATGACTGATTCTGGTACGTTTTATCATACAGCTGCTTCCAATGAAGCACCAGCAAAACTAGCTGTAAGATATGACATGGCTCGACTGCAGATTTTATATCTACATCATTATACTTTGTAATCTAAAGCAGCCAAGTTCACATTTTACAGTTCACAGAACAGCCATCATTGAGGTAGACCGTCAATCTGAAAATAAAGTGTTTTTGTCGCTTTAAGAAATACGCGTGCATGATCGTTTTTTTCATGATGCACAAAACGGGACGGAGGGGCGAGCTAACTTGTTGTGTTTGGCATCTTGCTTCAAACACAAACAGAAGTGACGTTACCCACAATTGCTGATACAACCTTTAACTAGTGGTGAATTCCATGTTAAAATTGACAGAATGTGAAAGCTTCATAATTCATAATGGTTCCCCCGTTGCAAGTCTGTGCGCTCTCTAAACTGTCAGAGGACTGCACTGCAACCGCCTTTGATCAGACAACATCACGTTAATAAGACACATTTCGAAAATTGATTTGACATTTCTGAATCGATAAGAATCTGTAGAAGATAGAATCGCGATTCATGTGAATCATGAATCATCAACCCAGCCCTATTACATCGTCTGATCAACAAACTAGGGTCTGTTTCTCTGTTACCAAAATTTTGATGATAAACATTACCATATTACTATAAATATTACGCAATACTACCACTGCCATAAAACCAAGCTGAATTTCGAAACGGGTATAAAGTTGTTCATGCTATCTTTGACTTTTGTCTTTAGAACCAAATACATTAGCTTTTGAAATGTGTTAACTAGCAAGGTTGATGACTTTAGATTAAATAACACCAATAACAATTCTAAAAGGCAAAAAGTTTTTACTGAAATACCACATGAAGCACAGCAGGAACTGCAATATAGCAAAGCTAAAACTGTCATCATTGCTGCTGTTTGCTATGGAAACATAAAAAAAAAAAAAAAAACAGGACACAGAGGCCATCGGAAGATTATGAAATTTGCACCAAGAAAAAGAAATGCCTTGACTTGAACTAAACTGTCAGGAGTGCTTTTACAGTAAATGCATACTGTTTTACAATAAGGCCTTGAGCGAATGACCAGAGTCAGATGGTAGAGTAAGAGTTTAGAAAGCTTTGCACACAGACATTGACTTTAACCTACACTGGGATTATTGGATTGTGCTATTGGACTACATGTTTCTTTATTAATAACTGACTCATATTGTTTGCACTGTTGCAAGCGTTCAGATTCCCCTCGTGCCCTTTCTATATTTAGGAATACTCTATGGGATGCACGCTGCAACAACTCATTTGTACTGGCAAGGTTAAAGAAAAATTAGAGTGCTTGAATGATATCTCTTTAAGTTTAAATGAATCTTTCAATAACAGCCTTCAATAATGATTCAATAAACATCATCTTTCAAACAATAGCATCCATGCAAAGCCTGTAATTACACTGTGACAGATACATAAAACAGTAGAAAAATGTCAGACTGAAATGATGTTGGCAAAGTTTCTGATCACCCAATATCTGTCATTGATGTGTAGAATCTGGATTGAAATCTGTTGCGAAAGTTCACAAGAGTCATTTTTGCAGTGTGGTTTCAAGTATGAAATAAGTATAAGTAAGAAATAAACATCAAAAGTCCACTTTTGAGTTACCAACTTCAAGCTCTGCTTTTGAATAAAATCAATCTAGAGACATCTCACATATAAACCCAACCTCAAAACAAGTCTAAAAAAGCCCATGCATGCAAATTCACAAAACTCATGAAATAAGCTAAAATAACTTCAACTCTAATTTTCAACTCTAAACAGAAGATGTAGAGAACAGAAACTCTCTGAAGGAGCAAAGGCCTTTAACAGGATGATTTTCTGCAGCAGAAGACAGAAGTGAGTGAACTCGACTTCCTGCGGGGGAGATTTTTTTTTTATTTTATTTTTTTGAAGCATCACCTTCAAGCGTCGGGTGTGGGTTGGGCCATTTCTGCAGCCTAACCACAACATACTTTATTCCAAACATGACCATTTTGCAATGTGAACTCTATTACATGGTTAAGATGAAAGGTAAGATTTGAGCTGATAGAGTTCCTTTTAAAGGAACGTTGCACAAATTATGGGCGTTTCTTCAACTACAGGCACTTTTGTGTCACAGGGTTTGATTTTAAATATTTTATTAAAGAGTTTGACTATAACGGACTTAAACTTCAGTCGATTTTGAACTATGAAGGTCCCATTAAAACTGCCTTGAACACTTTTTTTTTTACCATGCCTTCAAGACCTCTACCTTCAAGATACAGACTTTGAGTCTTGAAATATATAATATTAGGTTTTAAGATATTTATCCTAGATACATAAGCTATCTTTAAACATTTAAAAAAAATAACAGTTCATGGTCATTTCCATAAACTGTAGGTCAGTTCACGTTAGCTCATGTCCATTAACGTTACAAAAATAACTATACTTTTGAAGAATGTAGCAAATGTTGCAAGTAACATTAACTACAAGTAAAATGTTTTAGAAGTAATTTCATTGTTAGTTCCTGAAAACGAATGTTAACAAATGAAACATTATTAATTAGGCTGTATGATTATAATTACTAAATTTTCCTGTAGCTATCCTTTCTACCGCAAGACAAGTTAAATAAACTGTGAGAATGTGAAAAGAGAGTTAATATATGTATTTATTTTACAAATATGGCCTTAGTTGAACTTGAAGACATAAAGTATGCATGAATATAGGTTAAATGAGTGCAGCTGAGATTTACTTCAGGTTACAGACTCATATACTCCGTTAATTTATCAACAATAGGAGTCGACAGATTGCCATGTGCCAAATTGTACAGTTACATTAAAGAAAATGATTTAGCCTATTGAATCCAATCTAACGTTACAAAGTTAACATAATATGCTCATATAGAGTGTAACACACGAGACGGAGTGTTTTAAAGGCAAAACCACATTCGCACACGAAAACCAATTACTGTAACAGAAATACTTACTTGTTTGGGGTTGCTTAGCTAGCGACACTGCTAGCCAACTCGAGTGACGATCAACGCACTTGAAACTTCCCAATATCACAGCGAAACAGTCATTCAATCCATGCTGCTTCTTTTACTCCAAATATTTTTGTCGCTCAGTGTCACTTACGTGTGGATCGACCATCCCGTTAGTTGTCGTAACATTTGACTTACTGTACCACAGCTCGCTAAGGGGTCAAGTTTAGACGGCTAGCTGCGCGTTAGCATGTGCTGTTGCTTCCCATATTTACAAAACATGACCACAGGAGCTTCGCATTTCGCATGTTGTTTCTCAACTCAATACGACCGCAAAGACGACGACATTAAATAAAGCCACCAGATGTATGTTAAAGACGCGACATGTCTAACATGTCTTGACAGCTAGCGAGCATGCTAACTCACCCGACATGATAGTCAAGACCATCAGCAGGTCATGCTTTAACAAACCACATCTACTCGTCTTTAAACGACCGTTGTTTTGTCCATCCTTTTTAAAAAGAGTGCAAATGAGGAGCAGTTTAATGTTCCTGTCTCAGTGTCTCATATGCAGACAGGCGCCCTGTGCGTACTACAGTGGACACGCCACTCAAGAATCTTTGTGGGAAGTGTCTCAATACCTAGTTGCCTACCTAGACAGCATGTTTGGACAGCATAGGTTCATTAGCTTATGTTCCCCAAAATATGCCTATGATGCCCAGGCCCAAAAATGCTTACATTTTTTTAAACACAACCTGTGTGAAACAGAACATAAGTGATTCATGACCCTTTGTGTATCACCTTCATCAGATTACAATCAATCATTAACCAGCAGACCCTCCCAGCACTAGTCCTTTAGATTTATTCTATTCATGCATTGATATATTTTTGGCTGAGTGACTTGGTTAAATAATAGCAAGGAAGTAAAAGTCAGGATGGTGAACTTGTCCTTCATACTGACCCTCTCCTTTTGACCTTTTAGTTTGGTTTTAGGTGAAAGCAAAGTATGTTTGCTATACACATGCTCCACTGCTTATTCAAACTAACATTTTTCTTTTTTCAATTTATCAATATGTCAAACAAATCCATTTACCCAAACACCAAACAGTGGGATGAATCAACAGCTTATTTTGACTTAGATTCTTGAGCTATAAACAAAACAAGGGGAACTTTGCACAATGTATACATGTCTGGTTTCAGAGACAAGGATAAGCTTATTAGTCCCAAACTAGAATGCATGTTTGAGCTGTTTTAAATGAAAGCAACTTGTCATATCTTCAATATGTCACTGTCATTGTTTGTCTCTGGATGCATAACAGTATATATATATATATATTTTTTTATGTAAGGCAAGTCAACATTTATAAAAGCTATAGTCCTAATTGAACTAAAGCCTAATCCTGGCTTAATCTAAGCCCTGTTTCTCAAACCATGCCTACAATTTCTCCAAAATTGTTAGATATGATCAGTGAAATGATAATTTAGAGCCTAGGCAGAGGCACAACAGCAACTTAGCCTTTAAAACATGCACTTCAGTTAGGATTTATTAAAAAAATGTCATTATTAGTTTATTTATTTATTTAGTCTTGATTACTTAAGCCTCACTTCAAAATGTTAGAATATCATTGCATTGAATACAATTTCAAACAAAGGGTATTTACTTTTAATTAAGATAGATAGCATAAACACTTGCACTTTTACATGCAAAACATTCCACTAAAAGTAATGGCTGCATCTGAAATCACATACTCTCTTGAATAGGTACTTGTTTGAATAAGTAATTACTTCACGACTGCTAAAAAAAGTATGTTCTACTCACCTAAAGGATTATTAGGAACACCAAATACTGTGTTTGACCCCCTTTCGCCTTCAGAACTGCCTTAATTCTATGTGACATTGATTAAACAAGGTGCTGAAAGCATTCTTTAGAAATGTTGGCCCATATTGATAGGATAGCATCTTGCAGTTGATGGAGATTTGTGGGATGCACATCCAGGGCATGAAGCTCCCGTTCCACCACATCCCAAAGATGCTCTATTGGGTTGAGATCTGGTGACTGTGGGGGCCAATTTAGTACAGTGAACTCATTGTCATGTTCAAGAAACCAATTTGAAATGATTCGAGCTTTGTGACATGGTGCAATTATCCTGCTGGAAGTAGACATCAGAGGATGGGTACATGGTGGCCATAAAGGGATGGACATGGTCAGAAACAATGCTCAGCTAGGCCATTGCATTTAAACAATGCCCAATTGGCACTAAGGGGTCTAAAGTGTGCCAAGAAAACATCCCCCGCACCATTACACCACCACCAGCAGCCTGCACAGTGGTAACACAGCCCATTCTCACCCCCAAGGCATCACCTAACTGACGCCTTGGGAAGCATTTTGACCATGCTTCAATATCTGACGCTTTAGGCGCCCTTTAGCGTCAGTTAAATGACGCCCTAGGACCGCGTGTAACCCTACCCCCACCCCAGACCTAAACCTAACCGCGTCATCTAACTGACGCTTTCCTTTAGCGTCAATTAGATGACGCCGTAGGATCGCGTCATGTAACTGATGCTAAAGGGCGCCTAAAACGTCCAATATTGAAGCATGGTCAAAGGTGACGCCTTGGGGTGAGAATGCGTTGGGTAACAAGGCATGAAGGATCGATGTTCTCATTCTGTTTACGCCAAATTCTGACTCTACTATCTGAATGTCTCAACAGAAATTGAGACTCATCAGACCAGGCAACGTTTTTACAGTCTTCAACTGTCCAATTTTGGTGAGCTCTTGCAAACTGTTGTCTCTTTTTTCCTATTTGTAGTGGAGATGAGTGATGCCCGGTGGGGTCTTCTGCTGTTGTAGCCCATCCGCCTCAAGGCTGTGCGTTTTGTGGCTTCACAAATGCTTTGCTGCATACCTCGGTTGTAAGGAGTGGTTATTTTAATCAAAGTTGCTCTTCTATCAGCTTGAATCAGCTGGATGTTTTTCCCTTTTCACACCATTCTTTGTAAACCCTAGAAATGGTTGTGCGTGAAAATCCCAGTTACTTAACAGATCATTAAATACTCAGACCGGCCCGTCTGGCACCAACAACCATGCCAAGCTCAAAATTGCTTAAATTACCTTTCTTTCCCATTCTGGCATTCAGTTTGGAGTTCAGGAGATTGTCTTGACCAGGACCACACCCCTAAATGCATTGAAGCAACTGCAATGTGATTGGTTAATTAGATAATTGCATTAATGAGAAATTGAACAGGTGTTCCTAATAATCCTTTAGGTGAGTGTGTTTAAAGAATGTAATCAGACGTACTACATTTGAAGTTTTAAGTTTAAATTTATTTCTAGAGCACATTTAAAAACAACAGTAGACCAAAGTGCTGTACAGAAAGGGTCGTAAAATAAACAACAATAATAGGGTACTGTACATATTGTACATTTAAAGGTCAGAAAAACAAACAACAAAGACAAAGAAAAAAAAAACACAGCTCTCTCAGGTGGAATTAAATGCCAAAGAATAAAAAAAGTGTTTTAAGAATAGTTTTAAAAGCAGACAGAGTTGGGGCCAGAGTTTAGGGGCAGCAACTGCAAAGGCACGATCTCCCCTGTGCTTCAGTCTTAGGGACGACCATCAGCATATGGTCAGAAGACCTGAGAGACCTTGATGGGACGTGCAGTTGTATAAGGCCAGAAAGGTAAGTTGGGGCTAGGCCATTTAAGGATTTATAAGCAAGCACACACACACACACACACACACGCACACACACACACACACACACACACACACACACACACACACACACACACACACACACACACACACACACACACATATAGACTATATATGAAGAGTTCAGATGCAAAAGCCTCTAAATGCCATTTGAAATTTTCTTTTTATCAAGCTTGTATATTTAAGTTCAGTAACTTCACTTAAATGGCAATGAAGATTACCTATTAATTGTCATTTAAGTGAAATTACTGAACTTAAATATACAAGCTTGATAAAAATGGTCATTTTAGAAGAAAATTTCAAATGGCATTTAGAGGCTTTTGCATCTGAACTGAAGAGTTCAGATGCAAAAGCCTCTACACCGTCTCCAAACTCGGCTGCACACATCATTACCCGTACCAAATCTATTGATCATGTCACACCCCTGCTGATTCAACTGCACTGGCTCCCCATATCACAACGAATCAACTTTAAAGTCGTGTTAATGACATTCAAAGCTGTGCACAACCTCGCCCCATCATATATCACAGAATTACTACAGGCGCTCACTCCGTTCATCATCAGCAGGATTACTGGCAACTCCACACATCAGACTGTCCACAATGGGAGCTAGGGCCTTCTCTCATGCTGCACCAAAACTCTGGAATTCTCTTCCCCCTCACATTCGTGCCATAGACTCAATATCACAGTTCAAAACCACTCTCAAAACTCATCTTTTCAAGTCAGCCTATAAACTTTAAGCACCTCACCTCTCCCTCCATCAGCATTAGCCTGTTGGATGCTTTTATACTTTTATGCTTTTATACTTTTAATTATAAATTTCTTTTTCTTAATAGCTAATACTATTGTACTTCTACTTTTGTTGTAAGGTGACCTTGGGTGGTCTGAAAGGCGCCTAAAAATTAAATGTATTATTATTATTATTATTACCTGGTGTCTTATTTTGGCTTATTTTAGAATGCTCTAAATTACAGTTTTTCCCATTCATTTCTATGGGTGCCCATTTTTGACCCAAATACAAGATTGAGGAGTTTTTTTTCCACCCACTTAACATTGTAGAATTGAGTCAAAAAAAAAAAAAAAAAAAAATGTGTGTGTTCAGGAGGCAAACTTAGGAAAAGTAGCCAAGTCTTGTACCGCTCAGATCAAGGCAAGTATTTTTTATTTTTTTTTTAAATAAATCAAAACTATTTTGCCCATATTTGTCCTACGGTTTTAGGGTTAAGAAGTAATTATTTAGAATGTACACTGTGAAAAATAACCGTGATTTTAACGGTTAAATACTGTAAAAATGCTACAGTGCAAAACTGTTAATTGGTAAACAGAAAGTTTCCGTACTATACACGGTAAATAACTGTGATATAATTTTACAGTAAAATACCGTTCAATTTACAGTTTTTGAAAGTGAAAAAGAACAAATCATTGTATAATTTACAGTGAAAAAACGTAAATTGACACTCCCACAATTCCCTGTGTGACACCTCACATTTTGTGTATTTTTGTTGAAATAACTATGGTTCCTCATAGTTTTATTGTTTTTTTTTTTCTAATCAGTTATGTACATTGGGGTTATATGTTACATTTAATGTTGTTAAATTAATGTTTGTTGCATTTTTTAATTTCATGTGTGTTACCATGATGGTGCTTAATGTTTGTGTGAATGACATTATGCAGCTTCTTTAATTAAGTATTGCTTTATACAAGTATTCACTTGTGATGAGCTATGATTGCTCATGTAACTCATCACTGCTGTGATGATTGTTGGTTGTCAGTGTATTACAATGGTCTAAAACAGATATCAATAAATTGGTAAATCCACATTTTTTCAGAAAATAAATTACGATTTTTTAATGTAAATTTTAAGTTAAGTCTGTAAAACCATTAATGTTTCTACCGTATTTTTAACAGTAAAGTTCTGGCAACCACAGCTGCCGTTTTTTTACCGTAAAATTTACGGTTTATTTTTTACAGTGTATATTAAACTGACATCTTAAAGGTGTCTATCAGATGTTAGTAAACCGCAGACGCTTTCTAGATGATGATCTTGCAGACTTATGTGTTGCAATCTGCGGTCTGGCCATTGTTACAAATTGTGTCCACATTGATGATATATATCACTGATCTTTTGACATGTTTTAGTAGTTATTTTGTATTATTTAATAATACATTATTATAAATTTCATATATTTGTAGACAAAGGTTTCAGCTAATGTAGGGCCAGGCTATTAACAATATTTGCAGACTGAATTTTCACACAGCCTAATAAAATAACAAGATAAAGCAAGACTGTTTCTTTGAGTGTTTTGTCACTAGAGGGAGCCAGTTTCCTCTCTAACACAGAGTTATCTCCACAAGTCGGATAGAGATATTGACTTGTTAAAATACCTCACTTTGCATGTATTTAATACAATACAGAGGAGTAAACATATTTCATACTTTTCAAGCTCATTCGATTAAGAGATTATTTCTCCATCTTTTATACAGCTCATACGCATGGCTAGGTATATATTCCAGTCAGAGGGTTACTGCAGTACAACGTCTGACATCATGATCAGTGTTGCCTTTTCCTGGGGATATCCGTCACAAACAGTGAGGCTGAGAATGGGACAGGGACAGGAAAGCGTTCACTTGGAGGAGGGTGGGCTGTGCCGATTTCAGCAAGGACAAGTATTCCTTCAGACACAATTTGCAAAGACTGCTAGTATACTGTAATATGTTTGACTTTACTCCACTTTCCTGTTTTAATTGTGGTTTTCTAAAGGATGATACACAAAAATTAAATATGCTGTTTATTTTTTTTACTAAATCTAAATTTACTACATCAATAAGCCTTGGTTAGTTTATTAAAATCCATATAGCAAAACAGCTGATCTTTCTCTTAACCTTTTATCAAGGTCTCTAATTGGCATCATCATAATCATCATCATCATCTCTCTCTCTCTCATGTCTGAACTTATGAGGTTGAGCAAGTCGAGATCCTGCCCTACAGCTGTTGTGGTTCAAGGGCAGGAAGCAGCTTGGTTCCCACACAAAGGTACACATCAAACACACAGACCAGTACACACACACACACACACACACACACACAGACAACCGTTCAAATGCCAGGCTTGCAAGCATTACACAAAGTACAGTGAACAAATACACACCAAGACAAACAGGACATTCCTAATGTCTGACGTGACAAACCAACAGATTTACAGGCTCTGCTGTTTCCACTTAAACAAATGCTTTAGCTTGCAAATGTCTCCCCTTATGGATCACAGAGTGTCCACACATTTGTCTCATTACGTCTGTTTATTACATGTCTGCTCCCTGAAATTGAGCAGTTAATGTTTTAGTACAACAACCGCTAAACTGTATATTTGACTGGTGTCTATGGCAATAGTGCTACTGTGTATATTGCTCATATCACTTTGTGGACTTTTTGTTCTCAAAGTCAGCAAGGTCAGGAAGCTTTATAAAAAATCAATTAAATTTTAATGAAATTCATCAAAAGTGATGGTAAAGAATTTTACATTATTACAAAAAATCTATTTCTGCAGTAAATTTGAACTTTCTATTTTTCCAAGAATCGTTAAAGAAACAATTAAAAAGTGCATCAGGGTTTTCACAAAAATATAACTCTCCGATTTTTTTTTTTTTGTTGTAAAATATTTATCTTCAGGGTTACAACATCTTGTTTCACTAGAAGGGGAACTTTGTTAAACCTTATTTACCCTTAAAAGTCCATTGTAATACCCTAAAGGATTAGTTCACTTCAAAATGTAAATTCTGTCATCATTTACTCATCCTCAAGTTGTTTCAAACTTGTATGAATTTACTTTTTCTGCTGAACACAAAGGAAGATAATTTGAATAATGTCGGTAACCACACTGTAAAAAAATATTTTCATGATTTGTAATCACACCATTTTTTTCTTTTGTCAAATCAACTTAGATCATTTATGTAGTTCAGATAACATAATATTTTGAGTTTCTGGTGATTAAATGAATCTCCTTCATTGTATTACTGTAACTCATTTTTTCCATTTCAATGAACTTAAAATTTTAAGGCAACCAGGTTACTTATTATTTTTTAAGTTAAACCAACAATATTTTTTACAGTGCAAACAGTTGATGGACCCCTACTAATACTATGGGGGTTACAATTTATTTTAAGGTGTCATTGTTACAGTGTAATTTTACATTCATTACTGAGTCATATTAATTAATTAATTAGTATAATGATTTGGTTGAGGGTTAGTTAGTTGCATTTAATTATGCACTTAATGTTATTACTATGGTATGTACATGTAAGATAGGGTCACACTTTATTTTAAAGGGTCCTTGTTACAATGTAATTAAATACTGAGTAATATTAAATACTATAGGTTTATGCTGAATAGGGCTTGATTCAGGATTAGTTGCATGTAATTACATTTTTTTTTATTATTACAATGCAACACTGTGGACACTGTGACAAAAAAAGTTAATTTTTTTCAACCTTAAATGTTTCAAAATATGTGCAGTTTTGTTACTCTATATAACCGAGTGAATAATCTCACAGTTCAGTTTTTAGACTGTATTTGCCATGCCAACTTTCCACAGGAAACTGTTTTGAAATATCTACCTCTCTCTCTCTCTCTCTCTCTCTCTCTCTCTCTGACTTTCTATCTATGTATACTCCTATGCTGGGAAGAAAGGCTCAACTCTTTCCCACGGTCCTAGAGCACGTGGTTTAAAATTGGATCCTGAATGACCCACCCTCCCTATTGAAGCGTCACTGCAGTTCAGCCATTGAGATCCTGTTACACTGCCAAAGATTTTAAGACATTTGAATGAGAGTCTATTGAACTGGCAGAGAACAGTACAAGACATATTCAACAAAACCACAATAACAGTACACAGGCAAGTTAAGTCAGGTTTGAGAGTTGAGAGATGCTTGAAATTGTGTTTTCACATGTTGAATATAAAGACAAGTTCCAGCCTTGTTTCTCATTGTAGAGCATGCAAAATGTTTTCAGGTGGTGCTTGACCAATTGTAAACAACCAATCTTTTGTGCACTCACAAGATAGTTAACTTAAAATGAATTGCTCTTCATAAATGAGGAAATAAAAACACCTATTACCTAATTATCAATTAAAAATGTACATGCTTGTTATTTTCAACTTTGTATCACTAATGAAGCAACTGCTTGTCATGCGTCTAGAAGTTAGAAAATGGCCTAGTTTGGGCTTCAATTTCTCTGCCAAATTGAGGCTACTGGGCGATACAAAAACAGCATGCAGTAGCCTAGTTCCCATGGTGCCTAAGGACACTTTCACCACTGAGAACGAGAGCCTCACTGATGCATAGAAGTGCTGGGCAGGGTTAGATAGGGATAGATAGATAGATAGATAGATAGATAGATAGATAGATAGATAGATAGATAGATAGACAGACAGACAGACAGACAGACAGACAGACAGACAGACAGACAGACAGACAGACAGATAGATAGATAGATAGATAGATAGATAGATAGATAGATAGATAGGTCTGACAGACAGACAGACAGATAGATAGATAGGTCTGACAGACAGACAGACAGACAGATAGATAGATAGATAGATAGATAGATAGATAGATAGATAGATAGATAGATAGATAGATAGATAGATAGATAGATAGATAGATAGGCCTAGATAGATGTGAACTTGGCAGACAGTCAGTTTCAAGTCTTTTGGTATTTATTTTTATTGTTTATTTATTTGAAGCGTTTTTCCTCTGTATTTCCCCTTTGGTTGGTAAGGAACATTAACAATGCAGTCTGCTAAAAAGCAGCCTATGAAACGAACACAGTCTCCACCCCTAAAAGACGAATTTCATGACGGGCTATTGTTATTCAAATGAGCCGCAACAGGAGGAATCTAGTCTGTCAGCTTTAACGGAGGAAAATACAGTCAGAGCGCGCGGAGCTGGAGGCAATTCAACACCCGCTCGTGGGAACCACCAAGGTAAAGCACTTCATATATTGATTGCCATAATGTTTTCCGCCAATATTTTGCATCTGCAAACATTAAATAACTGTAAACACATTTTCTATTTGGAACAGAGTATTGGAGCACCACATTCCGGACTATTGAAATCCCCAGCTCCTGCTTTAATGTATGACATTTTTTTCATAATAATATCGGCGGAAAAGCTAAACTGGGGGATTTTGCGAATACCTTGGAGCTTGGTCTATGAATTATTAAGTTCCATTACCGTTCGCTGAGTTATTTCGGAGTTTGGAGGAAGACCTGGCTCATTATCTTCTCTCAGAAACAGAAACGAAGGCGTCTACCTGTTGAAACCATGAGTCAGGCGGACATGACTTGCTCTGCGCGTCAAAGAGTTTTTCAGGAAGCGCTCAGGAAGGGCAATACTAAGGAACTTCACTCTCTCTTGCAAAACATGACTAACTGTGAATTTAACGTGAACTCTTTCGGACCCGAGGGACAGACGGCGCTGCATCAGTCCGTGATCGATGGCAACTTGGAGTTAGTAAAGCTACTGGTGAAGTTTGGTGCAGACATCCGTCTGGCCAACAGAGATGGATGGAGTGCTCTTCACATAGCAGCATTTGGTGGACATCAAGACATCGTTCTTTACCTCATTACACGGGCGAAGTACTCATCAAGCGCGCTCTGAGGCAATCAAAGAAAATCTGACGCTGTACCTTTAAGCCTACATATATTTGACCCCTTTGTGCCAAAGTAAAAGACAGCTTGTTTGTGATGTAATGTGTTTAGGAAATTGATTTAATATCGGTAGGCACATGATTCAAATCCAAAAGGCTATTTTTTTTTTTTTTTTTGATAATGTTGGGTTGGTACAATGTCATGGATGTGGTTTGCCAACTTTTGATGCATGATGAAAATGAATGATCACTGTGTTATTTATAGATTTTTTTTGGAAGATAACTAATTGAACAGTCAGATCAAAGTAAGAAAGCTGATACTTGGTTGGTGGTCCTACAAAATGACTAGACTCAGGGTGCGAATCACGGAGAGGGTTCTGGGGGTCTTGACTCCCCCCTCTCCCCCCAGGTTGTTTTTTAAGAAATATTGGTCTTTTTACATATATTTCAAACAATACAAGTAGCCTATCAGCTCATTATCGAACATTGACTTTACAAAACACAACTACTGTCATTATTTATCTCTTTATTATAAATGTTCACTTCTGATATTTCACAAAATGTTTGTTTTGTTTTAAACACCCACTATAGCCTATGCATAAAAACATGCAAGACCAACAGAAAATGTTTGACAGGCATTCCTTCAGAAAGTCGACCCCCGAGTCAATGAAAAATTCGCACACTGACTAGACCGACATAAATATTCCTGTATAGAATTACATTATGTACACATTCTCTTCATATTGTCTAAAACAGGGACTGATGCCTGTTACCTCAACTGTAATGCATTGAAATGGTGACATTGCAATGTTGGTCATCAAGTTTAGTATCATACTAGTAGCCTATCTATTCACCATTCAGGATCACTTACCTCTTGAACTGATATATTAATGCTAACACTTAGCCCGGACACTACCAAATATGATTGAATTTTGGCACTGTTGTGTCATAATTGTTATGGAGTTCCCATGGGAACTGAGTTTCTGAGACTTGTTTTTGGTGCTGATCCACACATTTCAAGCCTGTTTTTTGATCCACACATTTCAAGCCAGTAAACATGACTCAACTGTTTTGTAATTCAGAGGTTGAGCAAATCCATAGATCAGTGTATAGACTGCACTGTCCTCATCTTCATCTTCAATGTGCTGTCCTCAAGCACATTGGACTCATCTTCTTATACCCCTTGCCAACTCAGGCAAGATGTGATAAGGTTTAAATGTGTTGTGACTTCTGGAACGCTTCAATGCCAGTATAGTATGAAAATATGCATCGCTTATACTTGAGAATGTTTTAAATATTGCACTGATGGCTGTTTTATGAGTTGTTGGTGTCAAGCCAACTTTGAAAGATTCTATTTTTCTACATGGAAAAACAATTCTTATTGTATGGAAGCTCCAGGGTGGTTTTCACTCAGTCTTATCAAAGGCATTTATATGCCAAATGAATTGAATTACTTTATATGTATAATTATGTAACACACTCTGCTTAAATGTCCCTCCATAAGCAATGTCAAACATATTCTAGACTATGACAACTTTTGACATAATGGAAGAACATATAAGTAAAGTGTTCAGAAGAAAAAATCTTGGAGCACTTCTTATATCCGAAGTCCCATCCTCCTCTTTTTAGGGGGATGCTATGGTAAAACCAGTGTAACAAGAAGTTGCACAATGCACAAGTCTTTACTTGATAATGCCATAACATTTATGGCATAAAAGTAAAAGTAACTTCTTTGATTGAGATAAAAGTCAAATGACTGTGATATTTTGGACCAACTTTTGAGATATTTTCATCAAAGAGATGTTTTCTCTCATAATGATTTGTCTTTTGTGAATTGTTATTTTGTTGTGTTTTTATATATGTTTAGCTGTGTTTGTTTATGTTTTGAACGATGTAAGTGGTCATATTTCAAATATATTACTTGCTGTATTTTGTACTTTATGTACAAAGGCATTTTAGATATAAAATTTTGTGGTTTTAAGAAAATAACTGGTGTAACTTGCGCATGACCCTCCTGAATGTTTCTGTTCCTTGATTCAGCCTCTGCCTCTTCCTCAAAGGGTTGTTCAGTATTTCCAAGAAACACAAGTGTTGTGACAAATGAACTGTGAAGCACATATAGGGATGCAGTTAGTCTAAACAAGTTTCTTTATTGATATATGCCCTGCATATTTGACAGAGAAACAGGTTATGCATATAGCCGTAGCATGTAGCATTTAGCATTTAGCTCCTCAGTAAACACGAGTTTGGCTGCAAATAAATGAACTAGTTAAAACAAGTCTACATTAACTAGGGTGACCAACTGTCCTATTTTCCCAGGACATGTCCTGTTTTCATATAACAATATAACAATTTTCTATCCATACAGAGGAGGCATAACCTACTTTAAATGTATTGAAATTAATAAGGTATCTTTGAGTAAACTTCGAGTATCATTTGAGTTGGCCCATGTGTTTGCTGGGCCGTGTGTCCTGGTTTTTGGTAATCAAAATATGGTCACCCTACATTAACCTTTAATACCAACTCAAAGACATGTGCTTAATTGTACTGTGCACTTGCAGAGTACTTCAAATCTAATCAATATATATATGAGATTAATCAAACTAAAGACTATAGGCCTATACTTTATAAAGAGAGTACATCTTCATGTTTCTTAAGTAAACTTTTAAAAATTGCACTTTGCAGTAATAAACATTACGTTTTACTTAAAAGTAAATTAAAAAATTTTTCCAAGGACTTAAAGGACTTAGCTACACTTATTTTAATGTGTTAACAAACTAGCATATCTAAAGTTCTCACCAGTAATATGTTATATGTTATATTTAGTTAATATATTTTAAATGTAACTTCATCATGACAAATGTGTAATTAAAAATATAATTTAATACATGATATACCAGTTTTTAGAATGGCATTAAAGTATATTTTATTTTACCATGAATGCCTGTAAATAGTAGAGGAGAGTGGGGCACAACCTAACACTTTTTAACTTTCTCTGTTATTGTAAATTCACTTAGGGTTCAGAGTAGGCTATTTATTTTCTCCCAAATTAATTTTCCACATGTCTAGTACAATAATGTGCTTTTGTTTTATTAATACAGTGTATGTTTTTTCTTAATTTACCCTGAAAGAATGGAAGTGAAATGTGACAACGTCCCATAGGTGTGGCATGTTGTACAGTATGTGATGGGCACATTGTAACATAACCCATATGGTTATGTATGTTACAATGTGCCCATCACATACAACATGCCACACCTATGGGGCGTTGTCACATATAGATACAGATAAAAATGTTATTTGATCTAACAAAAAAATATACAAGACAAACCAAAATATTTTGTCAATAAATACAATTATTAACTTTTTCATATAAAATAATGGTATTTTTAAATAATGGAGAAAAAAAAACAGAGCTACACAGCATAGACCAAAACTTAATAATATTTAATCATTTTTGAACATTGACTTTTAGTCTTTATTCACTTTTATCTCATGGTTTCTCAATATAATTCATAAAAGTATAGAATAGAATAGCACAGTTCTAATAGGGGCTCATAGTAATAGTGTTATTATATGAATATGTCATAGTGTTACAACATGCCCCACTGTGTAACCCGGCTAGTGTCTTCTGCTGGTTAGATCAGTATTAAAGAACTACCTCAACTGTTAAATAACAGATATAAGATTAAAATAATATCATATTTGTCTCATTTTAAATAAACACACATACACAGCAAAAAATTTACTTTACTTTTGCTTTGCTTAAATAAATGTTCAGTGATTTAAAGGTGCTACATGTAACTTTTCTTCTAAAATGAATCTTTTTTTATTGCACGTGTGTGAAGGGGTTGTAATCACACATTACAATGATCCACTTGGGTTTTGCTATTACCTCTGAAGGCCAGTATTCCTATTTCTATGTGAAGTCTCCAGGTCGGATTTTCTGCAAAATTAATCGAATGTGATTAATCTCTCTCCTTTTTACATCCAGTCTATGTGACGGCACTGCAGCTGAAGACATGGAGTCTGATAACACCAAAAAACTCCTGCCTCCAGCACAAACTCCACATAAATATGAAAAACAAAACAAAAATGTTTCTGCTGAAGATCGTCAGGCCAAACTTGAATCGGATCTGAGAAAAACACGGATCAACTTCGGCAGAGCGTTTGAATAATGGAGAGAGCTCTGCTATTTTTATTGTAATAAATTACAAGTTTTCAAATATGCTGAAATAATGATAAACTGTAGTGAAATAGTAAGGTAAACTACAACATATGAGACATGAAATGAATACGAAAGACTGTTCCAGGATAACAAAAAGTGAGTGCACTGCTTTAGGATGTAACTTTTATTTTATGTATACTATCTGTCTAACGTCACTCATCCCACTACTATAATATTGTTTGTAATACACATGTCCAGACACGTTCAGTACAGTAATGTTACTTCTTATGATTTTACTGTTACACTAAAATTGTTCAGTAGTTCACTAACCGTTTTCGTTATCAAATTATACATTCACCTATGTTTGACAATGCTGATTGTGAAAGATTCACAAATAGTTATTGAAGTGCTAGATAGCACCACAAATGTAACGTTATCATGATACGAGCTTGGAGATAGTTCAACGTCAAGTTGATAAACGTTAAATTGGTTGCAATCTGAAACATCACCTATAGAGCCGCTAAAAAATACATATAGCACCTTTAATCCGAAGATTTTTAAACATTTTGTTGCATTATTTTCTCTATGGAATAAATACAAGTTTTGTCATGCTTGCATGTGTGGAAAGTTTTAAACCATTTGTGTTACAAGTATACTGTAGCCCCGTGGTTGTGACGTTAACCATATAATTCAGAGACAATATTTAAAGATACCTACTTAAGTTGGTCAAAAAGCATTCTAAAAGTCAACTACTTGCATTTAATTTAAATGTTTTTCACAAGGTGACACAAACTTTCACCAGTTTGTATAATTAAAGGAATTAAATGCCATTTCTTTGTTAGAATACTTTTCTCCCACATTTGAAACACAGTTTCAGCTTTATCTGGAACTTGAACTCTGAAAATGTCAATTCAGTAAATAAGTTACACATTTGTAGGCTACATGTGTCCCGGTTGCATTTCCATAGATGGGTAATAGGCTACCTTGTGATATCAGCTGAATGAATTACCACCATTTTTATGTATACAACCAATGCTACAAGCAACCATGTAGTCAAGCAAGCCCAATCATGCTAGCAACCAAAAGAGCATGGGATTGTTACTAAATACTGTTAAAGCTGACATATTTGTGTCAATGTAACCTAATTTCTGGTTTGGGGATTATGGGTAAGGATGTTAGAAGAATTGCCATGTGTTTCCTTAATTATAGTACAAAAAACATTTATTTGGGTCACAAATGTTCTAGTATTGCATCAATTGTTTACAAGTAAAAAAGTAGTTCACTTGTGGTTCACCCTCAAACATACTGCTTACATTGCATTTTTCTGCCCAAATCATGCTCTCATGCCTCCAACTTTTAGTCCCTCCATTGACAGAAGGGGCAAAAGACAGATAGCGAGAGAGACAGGTGGCCAGGCCAATCCTTGCATGCCCTCTGCTCCTTTTAACTTTCTTTCACTATTTCACTCCATTTTGTGTGCTCTAGCTCGCAGTGACAAGCCGCCCCATTCACTCGCCCATTCTTCTCTCCTCTTCTCTTTTGTTTGTCCAGTTCAACTCTGTGCGCCTCTATTCAATCCCCAGACGGCCCACCATTGACGGGAGCCCCTGCCTAAGTCACACTGCCCGACCCAGACCCCCTCCCTTCACACACACACACACGCACACACACACACACACACACACGCACAGCTCTGCAGCTGCTATGGTAATGAGAGAGGGGACAAGCAAGGGAGAAGGCTGGAGAGAACAGAAAGAGAAAGGGAGATCCTTCTCATGCAACTCAATAACCAGTGGCTCTGTTTTTTTTTTACAAATGGAAAATCCGTCTACCTCCTTTTCTTCTTCCCTCCTGTCGGTTTCCCACCCTGTTCCCTTCGTCCTTCCCCTCCCTAGCCTCCACACCTCCTCTCCTGACCTCCTCTTTCTCATTCAAATCCATTTCACACCATGCCCTGAAAAGAGATGTTCAAAGGTGTGTAAAGTAACCCTGAACCAACTCTTGAGGCCTGAGAAAGCTGCACTGTTTATGTATGCACTTGCATGCATGTCAGTCTCAATGTGCAATTGTGCGCATTTTTAGACTGTGTGCTTGTTTCATACTCAAACAGAGGTTTTATTGCATTCCATAATGGGTTAAAATCTCGAAGCAAATGACAAGTAGATGTAGGATATGTGAAGTCAAACAGGTGCCCTAGCAGAGTAACTGCAGGTGTAGCTCATTGGTTACGCTTTATTTTGATGTCTACTTTAGACATTTTACTAACTATAAGTAACTTTGAAAACTACACGCAACTACCTCTTGATAGAGTGTTAGTAGGCTGTAGTAGACTTTTAGTAGACTGTTATGTTAGGGTTAGGTGTTAAGGTTCAAGTTAGTAAAAAAAGCTGACTTGTAGTTGCAAAGTTTTACTTTTAAAGTTACTTTACATGATATCACCATTTTTGCAAATTCGTGTTTTTGTAGTTTACATGGAGACAATAACTGTATCGTTTGAAACCCGTTTTAAAAAACGTATTTTTGTGTAAATTAAAGGTGAAATACCTAATATTTTTGCATTCAAATATCCCAAAATCACAAGGCTAGTGTTATATATTTAGTTATGATGATAACTCACAATATTCCAAATGTTTGAAACAATGTTTAAATCGCGAGAAAATTGAGATTTTAACCAAGGAAACGGGGTGTATGAGCAGGGGTGAGCTGGGAGTCGCCAGTCAATCGCGTCATATCCGCTTACCTCGGTTTCCGCTCGTACTACGTGTAGTCCTGGACAAATGCGGTAGTTGTAGTTGTGCGTTAGCGTCTATCAAGCAACAAACGTCAGCTTGTTTCGCGCATTTGTTATGGAATGGAGCACAATTATTCTTTTCATTTATTCTCGGAATGTGAACTGTTGGCTGTAAAGGGGGTCACACACCGGACGAGAAGCGCCGCGCCACGTTTAGGACAACTCCACAGTATCGAACACCAGACGTGCACTTTCTCATCAGTGTATGGCCAGCAATATTGTTATGTTTAATGACATGAAATGAAGATAATGTCTGTTCTATGTTATGATTGTACTGTACAATTAAATACAATCGTTGCTGAGTTTGCATTCTGAAAACTTTACCTCAGATAATCCGTTCACTGAATGAATTGAGAATCTCACCTGAAAAATCTAATAATAACATCAGCAATTGTCATTCAAGCAGCTGATTTCTGTAAATGACTGCAAAACTAAATGCATATTGCAGCATAGGGCGAAGTCAGGATCCATTAGCAACGATTTGAGACAAAAATAATTAAAATTTTATATAAAAACTATGTAAATGGCACTCTGTGGCGCAGCAGGATTTTGAACACGGTCCTGAGGCGTTGTTGCTGGGCGCCGCGGACAGACGCCGAATGGCGCTGCGGTATGTGTAACATTACACTTATAGATAATAATGTTTTCGAATTTTAAAGATGTGGCGCGACGCGGCGCTGCAGCTTCTCGTCCGGTGTGCGACCCCCTTAACGTTAATTTTGTGAAACTGTAGCTGTGGTTGAATACTTACACGACATGAAAAGATGTGTCAAATGTACATTAAATTGATTTTTTATTTTTATAAAGTTACCAAGGAGGACCAGCCACGTCAACTCCTTGCAAGAGACCTGCCCCTTCAAACCCTCTCCACCATAGCTTCGTCTAGTGACTCGTACAGTAACTAATTTACTTTTAAACCTGACTTTTCTTGTGGTTATTTCAGTTTATGAAAAACAAGCATGTCATTAAACGCAACTTTTATAGAAATCGAACTTTACCTCATCCATGACAACTAATTTTCGATTCCCGTCTGACTGATTTATCCACGGTGGAGTTGAAAACAACAGTTCCCATCATTCCGCGTTCCTCCACTTCGTCATCAAGCAAAGCCGTTGTTGTTGTTTTGAATGTAGCGCCCTCTAGCGGCATCTAAATCTTAGGTATTGCAGCTTTAATGCCCAAAAACACATAAAAAGTAACCTGTTTTCAGTTGGAATGGGTTGTGTCCCTTGGAGTAAAAATAAGCGAGAGTTACACTGCTGTTTAAAAAAATTTGGGATCAGTATGATTTTTTGGGGGATTCTAATATGCTGATTTGCTGCCCATGAAATGTC
>NW_024121987.1:3760156-3885293 GCF_016745375.1 Pimephales promelas
ATTTAGCATTTAGCTCCTCAGTAAACACGAGTTTGGCTGCAAATAAATGAACTAGTTAAAAAACAAGTCTACATTAACTAGGGTGACCAACTGTCCTATTTTCCAGGACATGTCCTGTTTCATATAACAATATAACAATTTTCTATCCATACAGAGGAGGCATAACCTACTTTAAATGTATTGAATTAATAAGGTATCTTGAGTAAACTTCGAGTATCATTTGAGTTGGCCCATGTGTTTGCTGGGCCGTGTGTCCTGGTTTTTGGTAATCAAAATATGGTCAACTCTACATTAACCTTTAATACCAACTCAAAGACATGTGCTTAATTGTACTGTGCACTTGCAGAGTACTTCAAATCTAATCAATATATATTGAGATTAATCAAACTAAAGACTATAGGCCTATACTTTATAAGAGAGTACATCTTCATGTTTCTTAAGTAAACTTTTAAAAATTGCACTTTGCAAGTAATAAACATTACGTTTTACTTAAAAGTAAATTAAAAAATTTCCAAGGACTTAAAGGACTTAGCTACACTTATTTTAATGTGTTACAAAACTAGCATATCTAAAGTTCTCACCAGTAATATGTTATATGTTATATTTAGTTAATATATTTTAAATGTAACTTCATCATGACAAATGTGTAATTAAAAATATAATTTAATACATGATATACCAGTTTTTAGAATGGCATTAAAGTATATTTTATTTTACCATGAATGCCTGTAAATAGTAGAGGAAGAGTGGGGCACAACCTAACACTTTTTAACTTTCTCTGTTATTGTAAATTCACTTAGGGTTCAGAGTAGGCTATTTATTTTCTCCCAAATTAATTTTCCACATGTCTAGTACAATAATGTGCTTTTGTTTTATTAATACAGTGTATGTTTTTTCTTAATTTACCCTGAAAGAATGGAAGTGAAATGTGACAACGTCCCATAGGTGTGGCATGTTGTACAGTATGTGATGGGCACATTGTAACATAACCCATATGGTTATGTATGTTACAATGTGCCCATCACATACAACATGCCACACCTATGGGGCGTTGTCACATATAGATACAGATAAAAATGTTATTTGATCTAACAAAAAAATATATACAAGACAAACCAAAATATTTTGTCAATAAATACAATTATTAACTTTTTCATATAAAAATAATGGTATTTTTAAATAATGGAGAAAAAAAAACAGAGCTACACAGCATAGACCAAAACTTAATAATATTTAATCATTTTTGAACATTGACTTTTAGTCTTTATTCACTTTTATCTCATGGTTTCTCAATATAATTCATAAAAGTATAGAATAGAATAGCACAGTTCTAATAGGGGCTCATAGTAATAGTGTTATTATATGAATATGTCATAGTGTTACAACATGCCCCACTGTGTAACCCGGCTAGTGTCTTCTGCTGGTTAGATCAGTATTAAAGAACTACCTCAACTGTTAAATAACAGATATAAGATTAAAATAATATCATATTTGTCTCATTTTAAATAAACACACATACACAGCAAAAAATTTACTTTACTTTTGCTTTGCTTAAATAAATGTTCAGTGATTTAAAGGTGCTACATGTAACTTTTCTTCTAAAATGAATCTTTTTTATTGCACGTGTGTGAAGGGTTGTAATCACACATTACAATGATCCACTTGGGTTTTGCTATTACCTCTGAAGGCCAGTATTCCTATTTCTATGTGAAGTCTCCAGGTCGGATTTTCTGCAAAATTAATCGAATGTGATTAATCTCTCTCCTTTTTACATCCAGTCTATGTGACGGCACTGCAGCTGAAGACATGGAGTCTGATAACACCAAAAAACTCCTGCTCCAGCACAAACTCCACATAAATATGAAAAACAAAACAAAAATGTTTCTGCTGAAGATCGTCAGGCCAAACTTGAATCGGATCTGAGAAAAACACGGATCAACTTCGGCAGAGCGTTTGAATAATGGAGAGAGCTCTGCTATTTTTATTGTAATAAATTACAAGTTTTCAAATATGCTGAAATAATGATAAACTGTAGTGAAATAGTAAGGTAAACTACAACATATGAGACATGAAATGAATACGAAAGACTGTTCCAGGATAACAAAAAGTGAGTGCACTGCTTTAGGATGTAACTTTTATTTTATGTATACTATCTGTCTAACGTCACTCATCCCACTACTATAATATTGTTTGTAATACACATGTCCAGACACGTTCAGTACAGTAATGTTACTTCTTATGATTTTACTGTTACACTAAAATTGTTCAGTAGTTCACTAACCGTTTTCGTTATCAAATTATACATTCACCTATGTTTGACAATGCTGATTGTGAAAGATTCACAAATAGTTATTGAAGTGCTAGATAGCACCACAAATGTAACGTTATCATGATACGAGCTTGGAGATAGTTCAACGTCAAGTTGATAAACGTTAAATTGGTTGCAATCTGAAACATCACCTATAGAGCCGCTAAAAAATACATATAGCACCTTTAATCCGAAGATTTTTAAACATTTTGTTGCATTATTTTCTCTATGGAATAAATACAAGTTTTGTCATGCTTGCATGTGTGGAAAGTTTTAAACCATTTGTGTTACAAGTATACTGTAGCCCGTGGTTGTGACGTTAACCATATAATTCAGAGACAATATTTAAAGATACCTACTTAAGTTGGTCAAAAAGCATTCTAAAAGTCAACTACTTGCATTTAATTTAAATGTTTTTCACAAGGTGACACAAACTTTCACCAGTTTGTATAATTAAAGGAATTAAATGCCATTTCTTTGTTAGAATACTTTTCTCCCACATTTGAAACACAGTTTCAGCTTTATCTGGAACTTGAACTCTGAAAATGTCAATTCAGTAAATAAGTTACACATTTGTAGGCTACATGTGTCCCGGTTGCATTTCCATAGATGGGTAATAGGCTACCTTGTGATATCAGCTGAATGAATTACCACCATTTTTATGTATACAACCAATGCTACAAGCAACCATGTAGTCAAGCAAGCCCAATCATGCTAGCAACCAAAAGAGCATGGGATTGTTACTAAATACTGTTAAAGCTGACATATTTGTGTCAATGTAACCTAATTTCTGGTTTGGGGATTATGGGTAAGGATGTTAGAAGAATTGCCATGTGTTTCCTTAATTATAGTACAAAAAACATTTATTTGGGTCACAAATGTTCTAGTATTGCATCAATTGTTTACAAGTAAAAAAGTAGTTCACTTGTGGTTCACCCTCAAACATACTGCTTACATTGCATTTTTCTGCCCAAATCATGCTCTCATGCCTCCAACTTTTAGTCCCTCCATTGACAGAAGGGGCAAAAGACAGATAGCGAGAGAGACAGGTGGCCAGGCCAATCCTTGCATGCCCTCTGCTCCTTTTAACTTTCTTTCACTATTTCACTCCATTTTGTGTGCTCTAGCTCGCAGTGACAAGCCGCCCCATTCACTCGCCCATTCTTCTCTCCTCTTCTCTTTTGTTTGTCCAGTTCAACTCTGTGCGCCTCTATTCAATCCCCAGACGGCCCACCATTGACGGGAGCCCCTGCCTAAGTCACACTGCCCGACCCAGACCCCCTCCCTTCACACACACACACACGCACACACACACACACACACACACGCACAGCTCTGCAGCTGCTATGGTAATGAGAGAGGGGACAAGCAAGGGAGAAGGCTGGAGAGAACAGAAAGAGAAAGGGAGATCCTTCTCATGCAACTCAATAACCAGTGGCTCTGTTTTTTTTTTACAAATGGAAAATCCGTCTACCTCCTTTTCTTCTTCCCTCCTGTCGGTTTCCCACCCTGTTCCCTTCGTCCTTCCCCTCCCTAGCCTCCACACCTCCTCTCCTGACCTCCTCTTTCTCATTCAAATCCATTTCACACCATGCCCTGAAAAGAGATGTTCAAAGGTGTGTAAAGTAACCCTGAACCAACTCTTGAGGCCTGAGAAAGCTGCACTGTTTATGTATGCACTTGCATGCATGTCAGTCTCAATGTGCAATTGTGCGCATTTTTAGACTGTGTGCTTGTTTCATACTCAAACAGAGGTTTTATTGCATTCCATAATGGGTTAAAATCTCGAAGCAAATGACAAGTAGATGTAGGATATGTGAAGTCAAACAGGTGCCCTAGCAGAGTAACTGCAGGTGTAGCTCATTGGTTACGCTTTATTTTGATGTCTACTTTAGACATTTTACTAACTATAAGTAACTTTGAAAACTACACGCAACTACCTCTTGATAGAGTGTTAGTAGGCTGTAGTAGACTTTTAGTAGACTGTTATGTTAGGGTTAGGTGTTAAGGTTCAAGTTAGTAAAAAAAGCTGACTTGTAGTTGCAAAGTTTTACTTTTAAAGTTACTTTACATGATATCACCATTTTTGCAAATTCGTGTTTTTGTAGTTTACATGGAGACAATAACTGTATCGTTTGAAACCCGTTTTAAAAAACGTATTTTTGTGTAAATTAAAGGTGAAATACCTAATATTTTTGCATTCAAATATCCCAAAATCACAAGGCTAGTGTTATATATTTAGTTATGATGATAACTCACAATATTCCAAATGTTTGAAACAATGTTTAAATCGCGAGAAAATTGAGATTTTAACCAAGGAAACGGGGTGTATGAGCAGGGGTGAGCTGGGAGTCGCCAGTCAATCGCGTCATATCCGCTTACCTCGGTTTCCGCTCGTACTACGTGTAGTCCTGGACAAATGCGGTAGTTGTAGTTGTGCGTTAGCGTCTATCAAGCAACAAACGTCAGCTTGTTTCGCGCATTTGTTATGGAATGGAGCACAATTATTCTTTTCATTTATTCTCGGAATGTGAACTGTTGGCTGTAAAGGGGGTCACACACCGGACGAGAAGCGCCGCGCCACGTTTAGGACAACTCCACAGTATCGAACACCAGACGTGCACTTTCTCATCAGTGTATGGCCAGCAATATTGTTATGTTTAATGACATGAAATGAAGATAATGTCTGTTCTATGTTATGATTGTACTGTACAATTAAATACAATCGTTGCTGAGTTTGCATTCTGAAAACTTTACCTCAGATAATCCGTTCACTGAATGAATTGAGAATCTCACCTGAAAAATCTAATAATAACATCAGCAATTGTCATTCAAGCAGCTGATTTCTGTAAATGACTGCAAAACTAAATGCATATTGCAGCATAGGGCGAAGTCAGGATCCATTAGCAACGATTTGAGACAAAAATAATTAAAATTTTATATAAAACTATGTAAATGGTGCTCTGTGGCGCAGCAGGATTTTGAACACGGTCCTGAGGCGTTGTTGCTGGGCGCCGCGGACAGACGCCGAATGGCGCTGCCGGTATGTGTAACATTACACTTATAGATAATAATGTTTTCGAATTTTAAAGATGTGGCGCGACGCGGCGCTGCAGCTTCTCGTCCGGTGTGCGACCCCCTTAACGTTAATTTTGTGAAACTGTAGCTGTGGTTGAATACTTACACGACATGAAAAGATGTGTCAAATGTACATTAAATTGATTTTTTATTTTTATAAAGTTACCAAGGAGGACCAGCCACGTCAACTCCTTGCAAGAGACCTGCCCCTTCAAACCCTCTCCACCATAGCTTCGTCTAGTGACTCGTACAGTAACTAATTTACTTTTAAACCTGACTTTTCTTGTGGTTATTTCAGTTTAATGAAAAACAAGCATGTCATTAAACGCAACTTTTATAGAAATCGAACTTTACCTCATCCATGACAACCAATTTTCGATTCCCGTCTGACTGATTTATCCACGGTGGAGTTGAAAACAACAGTTCCCATCATTCCGCGTTCCTCCACTTCGTCATCAAGCAAAGCCGTTGTTGTTGTTTTGAATGTAGCGCCCTCTAGCGGCATCTAAATCTTAGGTATTGCAGCTTTAATGCCCAAAACACATAAAAAGTAACCTGTTTTCAGTTGGAATGGTGTTGTTTAAACGGTCCCTTGGAGTAAAAATAAGAGAGAGGTACACTGCTGTTAAAAAAATTTGGGATCAGTATGATTTTTTGGGGGGATTCTAATATGCTGATTTGCTGCCCATGAAATGTCTAGGTTACTAATGTAACCCCTTTTCCCTGAAGGAGGGAACAGAGACGTCAGTGACTGATGAATTGGGATCTCACCAATCCCCTTTAAGTGGTTACAGAACTAGCCAATCCCGGCCATCAGCGGAGGTACAGTAGTTGGTCCTTCAGGGAACGAGAGTTACATTAGTAACCTAGACTTTCCCTATCAGTTTGTCATGTTCGACGTTAACGTCAGTGACTGACAAATTGGGATCCCTATGGAAGGCATCAAAACTGCTGCCCCTTCCAGCGCCCTGAGCAAGCCAGCTGGTCGCCCCGCACCTGTTTGGAGGCGGAAGTAGGAAAGGGCTGTGCACAGAGAATGTCGATAACTTCAGAGACCACATCCTGCCCGTAAGGAGGTAACATGGGGTTACACATATGGACTGACCGTCAGGGTATGCTAAGACGATGGCATACACAATCCAGTGGGCCAACCTCTGTTTGAAGACAGCCTTTCCGTTCTGCTGCCCACCATAGCAGACAAAGAACTGTTGTGCGGTTCTAAAGCTCTGTGTGCGGTCCACGTACAAATGCTAGGCACGAACACAGCAATGCAACCTGGTCCCTGAAAGGAGTGGTGGGAAGTTTGGGCATGTATCTGGGCCAGAGTCTCAGGATGAATGACATGAGAGTTAGCCGGCCTGAATTCCAGGCACGCTTTGTCGACCGAAAAGGTCCCCCACCCTCTTAATGGATGTGAGCGCAGGAGCGCTGTCTTAAGAGACAGGATTTTAAACTCTACTGACTGCAAGGCCTCAAAGGGTTCTCTCTGTAAGGCCATCAGGACCAAGGAGACGTCCCAAGAGGGGATGAGGCGTGGCCGAGGAGGATTTAACGTCCTGGCGCTTCTCAGGAACCTGATGATTAGGTGTGTTTCCAGAGACCTACCGTCTACTGCATCATGGTGTGCAGCAATAGCGGCTACATACACTTTCAGGGTGGAGGGAGACAGCATTCGCTCCAACCCATCTTGCAGGAAGGAAAGCATGGCATTAACAATGCATCTACAGGGATATTCCCTGCAGTAAGAACACCAATGCCTGAAAAGATTCCACTTCAAAGCGTAAGACGCATTCGCCTCATAGAGGAGGCTCTCGGTGAAGCGATAGTGTCAACTACCGCTGGAGGTAGGCCACTTAAGTCTGGGTGCCAGATTGTGCCCTGTCCATAAGAAGAGGAATTCGCCAGGGAGGGGCTGTCGAAAGGCGCATTAGTTCTGGGAACAAGTTCCGGGTGGGCCTGTACGGTGTAACCATCGAGACCTGCTCCACATCCTCCCTGACCTTGCACAGTGTCTGTGGAGTAGGCTCACTGGGGGAAATGCGCACTTATGTAGGCCAGCTGTGTGCCAGAGTATCCATGCCGAGGGTCCCCTCGGTCAGGGTATAGAACCACTGGCAGTGGGTTGCGAACAGATCTACCTGAATGACCCAAAGCATAACCAAATGAGTTGGACTGTCTAGAGGTGGAGTCTCCATTCTTCCTTGGGCAAATGCTGTCATGAGAGCTCGTCGGCTGACCCGGGATGTCCATGACACAAAACAACCTGAGTCGCTTCTGACTCCACCGGAGGAGATGGCGGGTGAATTGCGACATTGTCAGGGGAGTGTAGACCACCTTGGCGGTTGATATACGAAACAGACAAGGTGTTTTCCGTCCGCACCAGCACATGCTTGCCCCTCAGTGATGGAAGAAACTGGCGCAGGGCAAGGTGTACTGCTAGCAACTCAGCAGGACCCCACTGTCCAGGAGCTAGAGGCTGCTTGCCCGTCGCATACAGCAGCCCAGCCTGTACTGGAAGCATCTGTTGAGACAACATGCCTGGACACTTGAACAAGGGGAACACCTGCCCATAGAAAAGCAAGGTCTGACTACGGGGTGAAAGTCTGACAAAAAACTGTTGTGATTTCCACCTGGTGTGTCCCGCGGAAGCCAGTGCCAGAAGCAGTCTCAAATGAAGCAATCCGAGTGGCGTGACTGCGGCTATGAATGCCATTTGCTCCAGGAGCCTGTGAAATAATTTCAGTGGAAGCGATGTCCTGCTCTTGAACGAATTCAAGCAGTTCAGCACTGACTTGGCACTTTTGTTCCTGAGGCGAGCTGTAATTTTGAAAGGGTCTAACTCCAAAAGAAAAGAGATTCTCTGCATGGGGAGAGTTTGCTCTTTTCCTTGTTGACCCGAAGCCCCAAACAGCTGAGGTGCGTAAGCACTATGTCCCTGTGTTCGCATAACTGACCAGTCAGTTACCAGTCATCTAGATAGTTGAGGATGCGAATGCCCGGCTATCTTCGTAAAGACGCGGGGTAACAAGGACAGACCGAAAGGGGAGGACCTTGTACTGGTATGCACATCCCTCGAATGTAGAAACGGTCTGTGTCGGGTTGTAGGATTGAGCTATGAAAAGAAATATGCTTCCTTCAGTTTGATCTCTGCTAAACCAATCTTGGCTGCTACCAATCCAAGATCAGTTGTAACCTACTGTCTTTCGTGGGCATGATCAAGTATGGGCTGTAAAACCCTGATTTCATGTCGGCTGGAGGGACTGGCTGTATTGCTTCCTTTACCAATAGGATATCCGATATCCGCACATAGGACAGAAGCATCCTTGACTTCCACTGAAGTAAACCGGGCGCTGCTGAACCTGGGGCGACGCTGGGCGAAATGAATTGCATAGCCGAGTTTGATCATCCGAACGACCCAGCGAGACGGGCTGGTTAGCCAGGCTTAGACAAAGGTGCAAAGGTGTATATAATTTTTGGCCAGGTTGTAATAAAAATAAATTATGAACTTTTATCTAACTTTTGTGAACTTATTGTTTGTAGTAAACTAAAACCTGTAATTTAGTATTTTATTATTTCTTCAGATTTAAAACATTTCTAAAAATATATAAATATTTTACTCATATTTTCATGGTTTAATCGAACTTGTATAGGGTCATTAAAAACAAATATCCCCATTTAAACATCACTTTTGGCCACTATTCAAATTCAACTATTTTTATATGTGAGACAAGCACTCACCCAAACAAAATAAAAAAAGAACGTGCAAAAATAAGATTATCGAATAAAAACAAAAACATCATTTCAGTAATATTTATAAATAGGGAGTGGTAATATAACAAAACTAGCATGAAATATCTATGTATATAGTGTGTGTGTGTGTGTGTGTGTGTAGTGGGGAGTGGGGTAAACTGGGGACTCTGCTGGCAGACGGCTGAGGGGCCCCAAGCAGTCTGAACTGCACAGCTATTCGTCTTATGTCTGTGTACGGTGACCTGTTAGACCATGTGACATCTGCCTGGCTGCCAACACAGAAAAGAGATGCAGGAGTGCCCATATGGAGCCTCCTTTCTCCAAATACTGACACACAGTTTGGTCCAGAATGTGTGTGTGTGTGTGTCTCTCATTTTTATTAATAAGCACAGACCACTCAGATGGGGTTACACATCTGTGAGGTAACAGGCGGAGGGGCCATGAGTGAAGCGATACATTTCATGAATGGCACTGCCGACAAAAATGTTTCATTTAAGTAACTTTAAACCCACAGAAATGTGTGTGCTTGGAGACCCCCCCCCCCCCCCCCCCACACACACACACACAGCGTTAATATAAGGATTTAAGTGAGTAAAACATTAAAATTGCTTAAAATTATACATATCATTGAATGTCAAAGATGATGTTTTGGCACTAGTGCATTTCAACCTAGAAATAGTTTTGAGATGTCACAGAGGTTGTGCAAAACCCCCATATAATATGAAAAAAAAAAAATGTATGCACAAACTTCTTATTAAGTGACATCTAGATTTTGAACTTCTTCTTGAAATTGTTTTAGAAACATCCATTGTGAGAAATGTGTTCTGCTCCAGTGGTGTCAGATGTTAAATGACAGCATTATAATGACGTTAAATTAATGTTCATCACCCTATGACATTAACCATGTACTGATATACTGTCTGGCTTACTGTATGTGCGTGCTACAGTAAGTGAGCCTGCTTGTGCATGTATGTATGTATGTATGTATGTATATAATTACGGAGGATAAAGACCCAGTTGTACTAAGAAAAACTTCTGCGTTTGGAAGAGCAGAGCTGCTTTTCTGTTTGGCTGGCTTTGCTGAATGGAGCCATTCAAAAGCCTCTAACCGCATGCTTTCTTTATCTTCATTGTTATCCCCCTCTTCCCTTCACCCACCGCAGCATAATGGCACTCCGTAAAAAGGGGTGAGGGAGCAGTCTGATAGGGAGGGAGGGGGGTAATTGGGTGAAAGTGGAGAGTGGGGGAGGTACATGGTAAAGGGGTGGAAGGAGTAGAAAGGGACGGAGGAACCCAAAGAGGGGTATATGGTGACAGACAAATGCTCGAACTAAGCCACGCATCATTTGTTGCTGACAAGTGATGATAGTAGAGGAATGCGTTTCAGGAACTAGTAATTGATTGATTTACTAATTGAATGACTGATTAATTGGCTGCATTAAACAATATAGCTATGATTTGACACAGTGTTAACATAATCATCATCACCGACACAACCATTGCACACGCACACACAGATATATATTTGTGTGTGCTAACATGTCACATTGTTAATATGAAATGGGTAACACTTTACAATAAGGTTCATTAGTTAAAATTAGTAAATGCATTAACTAACATGAACTAACGATGAGCAATGCATTAGTTACAGTGTTTATTAATCTATGTTGATGTTAGTTAATATAAATACAGCTGTTCATTGTGCATTCATGTTAGTTCACAGTCCATTAACTAATGTTAACTAATACAACCTTTGATTTTAATAACGTATTAGTAAATGTTGGAATTAATATTAACTAAGATTAATAAATGCTGAAGAAGTATTGTTCACATATTGTACATGTTAACTAATGTAGTTAACTAATGTTAACTAATGAACCTTATTGTAAAGTGTTACCATGAAATGTTAGCACAAAATCTGCATATTAGGATTTCTGAGCGATCATATGACAGTGAACTGTAATTGCTGCTGACTATTCAGGAATCAATTACATTAAAATATAAAACAGTTATTTTAATTTAAATTATATTTTACAATATATTGTATTTTTATTAAAATAAATGCAGCCTTGTGGAACATAATACTTGTTTTAAAAAACAATAAAAAACTTTTGAATGGCATTGTATATACACACACACACACACACACACACACATGTGTAATATGCTTATTTATTTGTTTTGTAATATGGCATAGGCCTATTTGTTTAGTTTAATTGCAAAAAAAAAAAAACACAACATTTTTATTATTCATTTTGAAAATACAGTGGAATTGTAAAATGATTTAAATGATTTGTCACAAATTTTCTGTAAACATTAAGCAAACAACCACACAAATGCATGTCCATTATCAGCAGCACTGCCTGTTAGTAAACATCAGTGTCAGGTGGATCAGAATTTTAACAGTGATGCTGGCTGGATACAACAGCTCCACCTGCTGGCTTACAGTTGTAGCACAAACTGCGTTACATTGACGATGTCATAGTTGCATTTCTCCAATGAATGTTTGCGTTAAAACAAACACTGTTCCCCAAATGTGTAACAATACTGAATATATGTAACCCATGGTCTGACTCCACGGCTGGCTGAAAGATGGTGAAAGTATACAAGAATTAGTTATAAAGTTCGAGTGTGTTACCGATAAAAACATCCTGTCCAATCACACTTTGGAAAGATTCTCAGTGGCAAAGACTGACTGATTAACAGTTTGTGCAGATTTGTCCTCTCTGATTTCTGCTGTATTCCTGCAGGTGAGTGAACAGTGGTGGATATTTTAGATTGGATAAAACAAGGCTTTTCATGGAGTTTACATCATTATCGACGTCACATAGACTCATGCAGCCTATTTCAGCTACAGGGACACCGGGGCTAGTTGTCACAAGGCCTATGTATTGAAACACAATTGTATCAGCTACACAAACGTGTTTTTACAGCTGTGTTGTATGTTATTTTAAAACATCAATTTCAAAACATGTTGTTGCGAATAACAGCATCACTTCGATTTAGCCACTTATTTACACCATATTACCAGTTAGGCTAGGCTACATTGTCTGTTGCTCAAATAAGGAGAATACTTTCAAATGCCAAACACATCCACATCAGTAGCGTTTCCTTGAGCATCTCAAAGTGGTTTGTCGTTCCTGAATGAATCAGTATGTTTGAATGAATCATTTGATTCACTCATAAAGACGGTCACTTGTCGCCACCTACTGGTCGCCACCGTAATAGTAGGTGTCACTTACTAAACAGGTTTACCAGTCTACTGTGACAACATACCCAACTGTAAATTAACTATAAGTTATTTCCTGAGCAATAACGGTGGAATGTTTTGCTTTTTGTAGTCATATCTCTATACAGACAACTAGCCCCGGCCTCTCATATATAAGGAAGTGGTAAATCCATACCTTGGTTCTAGGATAGGGCAAGGATCTAAAAAACATAAAAATTACAAATCAACACATCAATGTAAAATTGTACAATTTAAAAATTGTAGATCAACATATTTCTTTTAAGAGTGACTCTTTTGTGTGTGCATGGTGTTTTGTTGATTTAGCAAGCTTTAGAGGCCCTAAGGTCACATAAACATTAAACATTAGCCCCAGTAGCTTATTCCTGTTTTTTTTTTCTTTTCTGCAATGTGGCAGTCTGACATAAACAGTTTATGATTTTACATTACATCACATGCAAACTTACCAACATCTGTTGGGGCGATAATGGCCTCCTCAGAAAAGCCCAGAGATAAAGCAAAAGATCTGAATCTCTCAATTAGATCTGGTCTTAGTATGGATGAGCGTCCTAGGAGCAATGTTTCTGACAAATTAGCATGCCTCATCAGTATGTCCAAGACAGTATATGCTATTTCTATTACATCATCAGTTCAGACTTACCATAAAGAGCTACTTGAGTGTAGTCTTTGTTCATGTTCTTGTATTTAAGGACCAAACTATAATCTGTGTAATTGGTCTCCACTATTGTGATGTCTTTTGTTGTCTTGTGCCCTTAACAAAAGGTCAGACACATCATGTACATTTTAAATTAAGGCATTGTTTGTGATCTATTTATGTTTGTGTAAATGTTATAAAGATGTGTATAGTAAAATTGAAGTATAGTCAACATTTGAAGTGGATCAAGAAAGTTGTATGGATTCAAGATGAGTGGGATGCTCAATTCCTTTTAAAAAAGTTTAACCTGGGTGCTCTTCGGTCCAAGGTAGGACATCAAGGAAACAGCAGAGAAAGAAATCTCTGATGACCGAGGCACTCCTTCATTAAAATGTCTTTATTAAACAAATGACATGTCCTAAACGGACAAATTTAAAAAGCCCACGCGTAGCGGCATGAAGCCTTCTTCAAGAAATCAAGAAAGTTCTTCAAAATTGTCCTACAACAATGGGCATTCATTTTTAAAAATTCATGTATAAATTTGATGAAAGGTTTTGATCAACTTCAAATGTTGACTATTGTATAGAAGTTTATAAAGCCATAGAATGAAGCTAAAAAATGGTATCCTAAAAATTGTAATTAAAATATTATTTAATATCACTGAATCTATATACATTAATTTATACAGACACATTTTTAAATGTGTTAAAAAAGGTAGAAATATTGTTTTTAAGAAACAATCACAGGTTAGCACTTTTTACAATTTAGTTTAATTTTATTCAGTTTTGCACTATATTCTCAAAATGCTGTATATAATAATATAATATAATATAATATAGGCTAATATAATATAATATCTTGTTATTTTTTCTGATAGATCTGATGAAGGTGTGCAATTGGTTTAAATATATTTGAAAGTTTTTGAGAGTTGCTGATGTCAGTTCTGTGAACATTGACGCCATGTGATAAGAAACATGTGATGTAAGCACAAGGATGTTTGAGAAAGGAAATGAAAGCTTACTTTTGCTAAAGTAAGTGAACTCTCCAGGAACATCTGTCTTCTCGTATGAATAAACATTGACGGAGCATCCATATGGCCTGTTGGTTCAAATATATACAGATTATTAGCGCAGAGCTCAAATATAACATGTTTTACAATGTTGTCCCTTTCGAGATGGTGTGATAATGTAAATATGAAACAATATCTTGTCCAAAATGATGCACCTCATGGTCCACATGGTTAGATTCACATTTCCATTGCCATTTGGTACCAGAAGACCTTTAGAAATCTTCAGCTGGTTTTTGAACTTTGCAAACAGCGCGGATTCATCTGCAAGTCCAATACGGTACCATTCACCTGCAAACTGACAGTAAAAGGAAGTAAAAAAGGCTTTGCAGTTCACTAAGTTTTCCAGCTGATGGTTATATAGCCTGTATATTTACTAAAGAAAATACAGTGCCTGCAAAAGAATTAGCTTTACACAAGGTTCCATTTGTTAACATTATTAATAACATAATGTTAATTTCAACATTTACTAATAGATTCAAATAAGTGCATTGGTTTAATGGAATGGGGAGGCGAATCTTCAGCTGCTTTTTGAAAGATGTGATGGTTTTGGTAATGAGGCCTTATTGTAAGGTGTTACCGAATTTGCCTTGTCATATTATTTCCTATTTCTAGAACGATTTTCAAACTAAATGTAATGTGGCATAAAGAGAAGCTGACACGATGCAGTATTCAATGTTAAGTTTAAGTTTCTTTCTGTAAACTTATATCACAATTACAGTTTTTCTCAATTGCTTTGGCTCAGTTCTCAAATGTTTTTTTTATTTCCCAAAACATTAAGTTCAGATCTCTGAACAATTCGCTTCTTTTTCACATCAGATTGGAATTTCTTATTGATTTGAGCAAATTGCAAATGCTTTGGCACATGTGTGCAAAGAGTACATACAACTGTCTGCAGTTTGGACAACAAATAATTGCATATGGCTTGTTGTTCAAAACTGATGACCCGATTCTCACTTATACTATCAAACACTTCAGAACTTCTCAGACATTTTTTATTGTGTAAGCCATCACATTCAAAACGATCTATTCAATTATCATTATTAGTACACATGAATGTACTGTTTATTCTAAAATATATCTGACATTGTTTGTAGTGTTTGCTAAATTGGCACATGACCTCTAATTGCATTCGCAATCGAATTGCAAATTACCTCTAATATGAATCAACCATTTAACCATTTAACCAATCAACTTTGGGAGAGTGTATATATATATATATATATAGAATGGAGGACATTCACAACCCTGAACTGCAGCAACATGCTCATGGAAGAGCAATTGGAAGGCGTGTTAGAATACGGTAGAGGAAGAAATAATCGAGGAAGAGGTGGAAATAGAAGAGTCAGAGTCTCTGATGAAATCAGAGCCACACTTGTGGATCATGTCATAAATCTGATCATTGCAGGGGATGGGTGCAGCATTCAAGGAGATTTTTTCCATGGTGTGTGGCAATGGTAACATCAGATGTGATGTTGATGAAAATCTTTGGCCTGACCAACGTGAGCGACAAGATGTCCACCAAGAATAATTTGTTTCTTTTTTTTTTCCATGAATGTTATTTGTTGTTTGTGTATTTGTGGTAATACACAAATATGAAATGTAAAGTGAAATTTTGTTACTCTTGTCAGTTACTTTACATGTACAGTCAGTAAATACACTTGTATTGTGTATATACACATGAAGTACAAAAATAAACACTGTAAACACTGTTTTTTCCTTTTTTTCTACCTACTATTGACTTTTCTCAACAAATATGAGATTTGTTTACAATAAACCCTTAATTTTCATGGTTGACTGTTGTGGTGAAAAAACAACTAAACATTTTGACCAGTGTGGCTCACACAATGACAAAAATACTTTAGATTTTGGTGGCCTTGGCCAAATTATTGACAAAATAACTAGGTTTTGAAGCATGAATTAAATGTTTTGGGTGAGTAACTACATTTTGCAGACATGCTATAAAGTTTTGAAGTTCCTGCAAACAGTTGTGACATTTGCACTCACAGTTTAGAGAATGTTAAGACCGTTTCGAAAAATGTGCCAAAGCAATTGAGAAAAACTGTAATACAGGAGTTATGATTAGTTTTTACATCAAGTTCAATAGATCAAAACCACTCAGTTCCATTCTTGTATATAAATAAACTCTCAATAAAAAAATAGCAAAAACCTTTAGGGCCACACCATTTTGTCACTGCAGTACCATTAAAAGGACAACTTTGTACCGGGCAGAATAAAATGCACCTTTCCGTGGTAAATAAGGTACAAAGTTGCCCTTTATACTGCCCAAGTGACAAGCTGTTGTACAATTCTTGCACATGTTTTTCTGACAGTGTAAGCTGATGAACCATGAGCCGTGCTTTAGTTAAAATTGATAAGCATGCATTCAATGCTGAAACCCCCCTTTAAAAATAAAACAATTAAAAAATCATACTCACTTTCTCCAGATCAAAGTTGGGCTGAGGTTCAACAGAATGCTGTTTGTTGAAACCATGCGTCTCTGAAAACATACAAAGCAAAAGTGCTAATGCCAGATTCATGCTGAAAGCTCAAACACCTCTGTATGGAAATGTAAAACTAATGACATATCACAGGAGCGGTGGGGAAACTCCTAGGTTTATATTTGCCAACAGCAAGGCAATGTTTGTGAAGGACAGGAGCCCAGCCCCTATACACACAGTGCATGTGTACCGTCATCCTCCGGTTAACTGGGGAGACCAGCAGTGCAGACTTTTAACCCTTTAAGGGGCAAGCATAAATAATTTTGATGGAAAAATGATTCATTGCTATTTTTCTATGTATCTAGACTAAAATGACAGAGTTCATGCATTTTTTTTTTCAAAATGGGTTACATTTTGCAATTTATTATTTTTTTTATAGTTCATATGACAACTTTTAAAACATTTAATGAACAATTAATTAGCTACAATTTTTCATATTATCCATACAACATTAGAAAAATTGGAAAAAACTGAACTTTTTCTCCCAAGATGCATTGCCTATGTAGGATATACATTTAATATTTCATAACTTTTTAAACAGTTCATGTGCCGATTTTTAAAACACCTTTTTCCTGTTTTTTTTTTTTTAATTCTACCATCTTTGCTGTGGTGCCCCTAACAGATATATTCTATGGGCAATGGAAGCTGACAAAACAGTTGTGAGAATTTTGTCCACTGACCAGGCAAAGCCTCACTTTGCACTTCTGACACATGATGGATATCTGCCCATCTTGGCACATCCAAAACCTTTATCCCATTCAATATCTGTAGAGAACAGGCCTCAAAACATGAGAATATCTGTGAGTGATCAGCCCTGGCAAATACCCTTATAAGGGCAATGTATCCCCCGGGATACAAACATTCAATGCCTGATAATCAAAGTTGTGAGAAGATTATTTTGAAAATATCAACAAGAACATGTAAAACTATCCTTAAAAAACTACTTTCTAAAACAAAATCACTCTAAAATATCATAATCGTGAAAAATATAAAAACACTTAGCTCATGGCCAGTGCCTTTGTCCACGTATGTTGCCATTTTGAAGTTTGATACAAATATTTGGAATGTTATAGCAAAAAGTCACATGACCTTATTACATGACCCATCACCCCATCAGTGTTTCTCATCAACTGCAACCAAATAATGCCCCTCCCCCTACAGCCTGTTAAATGTCAGTATCCCCGAAGATACAGAAACTCTTTAAAGGGTTAGTTCACCCAAAAATGAAAATTAAGTCATTAATTACTCACCCCCATGCTGTACCAACCCCGTAAGACCTTCGTTCGTCTTCGGAACACAAATGAAGATATTTTTGATTAAATTTGAGAGCTGTATAACTACCACATTGGCTCCTAAAGGACTGCCTCTTGACGGCCCAGAAAGTCAATGAAGAAAATGTTTAAATATCCCAAGTGACTACCGTGGCTCAACTATATGTTTATCAAGCGACGCGAATACTTTTTGTGCGAAAAAACAAACAAAAATAACGAGTTTATTCGACTATTTCTTTTCTTCCTTGTAGGCCAGAACGAGACTTCCTTAGATTTCCACGACGCATGCGCGAGATTTGCGATCTGCTCACATCAGCTTACACCACTTCAGATCGCAATTCTCGCGCATGCGTCGTGGAAATCTAAGGAAGTCTCGTTCTGGCCTACAAGGAAGAAAAGAAATAGTCGAATAAACTCGTTATTTTTGTTTGTTTTTTCGCACAAAAAGTATTCGCGTCGCTTGATAAACATATAGTTGAGCCACGGTAGTCACTTGGGATATTTAAACATTTTCTTCATTGACTTTCTGGGCCGTCAAGAGGCAGTCCTTTAGGAGCCAATGTGGTAGTTATACAGCTCTCAAATTTAATCAAAAATATCTTCATTTGTGTTCCGAAGATGAACGAAGGTCTTACGGGGTTGGTACAGCATGGGGGTGAGTAATTAATGACTTAATTTTCATTTTTGGGTGAACTAACCCTTTAAGGGTTAAAACAGCAACAATTTTTGTACGTTTGAGAATCTGACATGAAATCACTGAAAAATGACAGGACAGAATCCTGTAGGTTTATACAGAGGATTACAAAACTTGTCAGACATTCCTCTGGTGCATAATTATAGACATAATATTTTTTAAACAATCTTTGGACAACTGTGCTTTAAATGTTGTTTTACGGGGATCTTTGGACAACTCTGCTTTAAATGTTGTTCTACGGGGACAGACTGTGGGTGTAAGATGACCCTGGACTTTGACTTACGCAGGCCCAACACAAATGTTACGACACCAATCTCTTCATTAAAGTGTACACTGATGCAGAGTTAAACAGAGATCTCTGAATACTCCTGAATTCCACATACTTTACAAAGTACAAGCATTAGAGACTTTAAACAACAGCTGGAAAATAGTATTTCATGAGTTCACACTTACATGGCCAAATAGAGTAAAGAGATTGCGTATTTGGCGTGATGTCCAAGGGGAGGGCTCCGAGCTAGGAATTTGTCCTGAACTCGTACTCCCCCATACCTGGTTGGGATAGCAACAACTGAGAGTGAGGAGTTGGGGTGGCGGAGGGATACTGGAAAACTGCATTAGCACCTCATTGTAGCACATGAGATCCAGGGGGCGGAGTTGGATCCAGATCCAATGGGTGGAGATTGGTAGGATTAGGGGTGGGGTTAGGAATCAAGGGGTGGAGATGGGTAGGATTTGGGGTGGGGTTAGGGATCAGGGGGTGGAGATGGGTAGGTTTAGGGGTGGGGTTAGGGATCAGGGGGTGGAGATGGGTAGGAATTAGGGGTGGGGTTAGGGATCAGGGGGTGGAGATGGGTAGGAATTAGGGGTGGGGTTAGGGATCAGGGGGTGGAGATGTGTAGGTTTATGGGTGGGGTTAGGGATCAGGGGGTGGAGATGGTAGGTTTAGGGGTGGGGTTAGGGATCAGGGGGTGGAGATGGGTAGGTTTAGGGGTGGGGTTTGGGATCAGGGGGTGAAGATGGGTAGGATTAGGGGTGGGGTTAGGGATCAGGGGGTGGAGATGGGTAGGATTAGGGGTGGGGTTAGGGATCAGGGGGTGGAGATGGGTATGATTTGGGGTGGGGTTAGGGATCAGGGGGTGGAGATGGGTAGGATTTGGGGTGGGGTTAGGGATCAGGGGGTGGAGATGGGTAGGAATTAGGGGTGGGGGTTAGGGATCAGGGGGTGGAGATGGGTAGGTTTATGGGTGGGGTTAGGGATCAGGGGGTGGAGATGGGTAGGTTTAGGGGTGGGGTTAGGAATCAGGGGGTGGAGATGGGTAGGATTAGGGGTGGGGTTAGGGATCAGGGGTGGAGATGGGTAGGATTAGGGGTGGGGTTAGGGATCAGGGGGTGGAGATGGGTAGGATTAGGGGTGGGGGTTAGGGATCAGGGGGTGGAGATGGGTAGGGTTAGGGGTGGGTTTAAGAATCAGGGGGTGGAGATGAGTAGGATTAGGGGTGGGGGTTAGGCAGTGGCGTAGCCAGGGGAGGGGCCATGGGGGCACTGGCCCCTCCTGATAAACTGATTGGCCCCCCAGTGTGCCCCCACCCTTCTATTTGCCTGTCACTCAAAAATTCAAATCATAATCTTTCAGTTTGTAGTAGAATAATTCATGATTCCGCGTCACGCGATGCTTCTCAAAACCACACGGTAAATTGATATATTTTATACAGCTTATTTTTTAAAGAAAGACGATGTGTATTCACCCTGCTGAGGGGAAAATGATAAAGCCTGGAGTGGAGCGAAAGCACGTTCCTTCTCCACTCTAGGCATTCTGTAATCACTTCGCTCATGGTCCACCCCGGTTTTTCAATTCCCGCTCACGGAAAAACTGCTCCATGTTCACTCAATTAATCTTAGATTTTGAGAAGTGCATGTCAGGCTACAGGTCGTTTGCTGCGGTCCCATGATAGAAAACAGAACGCGGGTCAACAATGGTCGTTTCTCAATACCAGGTACGCAAACTTCGGAGAAATAACTCCCGAGGACGAGAGGAGGCGAGTCCGGTTCTTCTGCGGAACAGCGCGTTCTTGATCGCGTCACTCAGCACGCGGCTACTCCGGTTATCTCTTTATGTATAGGCAAATATAAAACGAAATATGGTGTAAAATACAACTTTGCCACTTTTCATCAACAATAAAACGAAATAGATATAAAACACCACTCTGCCTCATTTCATTTATAAATGAACATATTATCATAAACATATTAATGGCCACCAGGGCCGGCCCGAGGCATAAGCGAACTAAGCGGCTGCCCTAATCGAGGTTATTTTTTATTTTTATTTTTTTAGATGACTTAAACAAGTGACATAAATCAATGAATGAATGAATATGACTGAATGAATAGTTCAAGACAACAAAATTCTGATTTAATGATCAATATACCTGCCTACAAGTTACAACTGCTGCTCTGTCTGCCAGCGTTTAAGTCATACGCATAATCTTCTAGACACCTCGCGCGTGCATAGACAATTCGTGCGCAACTGCGCCTAGTCACGGTATCGGTTTAAGTTGGAGAAAATAGCCCGCAGGAGAACTTATCCTTCAAGGTGTAAGGGTAGCAGTTTGAATAAATAATAAACATAGCAGTTTGAACTCTTCTCCACTTTATTATACCACACATCAGATCTCCAAACACCCGCGACACTCCAGTAGCCTAGTGCGCACGACCCATCTACGGCAAGCCCCGAGGGGAAAAATACATTGCATACACACATACAACGAGCGCCAGAACATCATAACCTTATAGTAACAGACTGTGTTGATTATGTCATGTACTATATAACAAAGTCTGTTACAATAATAATAATAACAATAATAAAGATTTTGAGGATAGTTACTCTGTTTTGAGACAGTTGAGAAATAGGCTAGTAATATTTTTAGTTTTCAACAATAGCCTCCTGAGACCCAGAAAGTTTTTTTTTTAATTTAGTTTTTTTTTCATGTCATCACATTGTTTAGAGCATAATAAACAAATGGTAAAAAAAAACCTTTTTGAAAAATTATATTTTATTCATATGTAATACTTTGTCCTCTGTAGTGGACACCAGGACTCAGTTGTTAAAATTAAATGACATACAATGTGTAGGCAAAAACAATGGGATTTTTTTTTTTCCAATCACCAATACATTTTGGGGTTTCAGGATTTTTTTTAACTAAAATTTGTATAAAGATGATTCTCAACTATGTTATGAAAGATATAATGGAATTAATTGATACACCAATTTACTTTATGCAATATATGGGTAAAATTGGCATAAATTAATATTCCCATTCAATGCAAAGTATCTATACACTGTATCTAATTTGCACATTAATGTGTTCTTGGAGCAACATTTAATGAAAAAAGAAGTGTAAGCATTGGAGTAATAATAAGCAACATTTTAATAATAATAATATCTAATATGTCATAAGAATATTGACGTATAATTTATTTACATATTCACTTGTTATGTCTCCCAGAATGCCTGATAAACATGATTTATGTCCTGATGTTCTCTACAGTGGACATGAATGAAATCAATGCCCTGTAACAGAAAGTCATTTTTTTCATTTGAAACCCCATAACATTTTCATGAGATGTTGGTTGATGAAATACAATTTGAAAAGTAGTTAAATTTAAATTATAATTACAATATATTACCATATTTCAATAAGAGTGCTACATTTGATCACTAAATTAATGTTAGACATTTTTAAAGACCAAGGAGAAGTTGTTTTCATGGTGAAACCTCCAAACATTTGGTATCTCTGTATTGCCCTGAATGTGCTCTTTACAGGACATCCAGAAAAAAAAAAATGTGACATGCATGGTGTCAGAGAAATACACTAAAATATAATGTCCACTACAGTGGACAAAAGTCTATTCCTGGGTCCCAGGAGGATAGGCCAAAGTATCATTGCTCTTACGTTTAATTTCTCAGTTTTGTCATAATTTTAGCAAAAAATTTATTTTAAATGTTTTGAGACAGTTTTAAGACTGTTTTAAAACTTTTTTATTTAAGTAGGCATCTATTTTTTTATTAATACATAACCTCAGTGTATTCATTTATAATGTATCATTTTTGCGTGACATTTATGTCAATAATCGTCAAACACAGGTGACTCCGCATCGTGGGAGGGGCCCCCAAATCAAATTCTGCTTAGGGCCCCCAAAAGGCTCGGGCCGGCGCTGATGGCCACAAAAATGTGGTTCAGGTAACGTTAACGCACATTGACTATCTTCACTGCATATATTTATAACAACACGAAATATAAAACACAACCCTGTTTCTTTTTGTTTTCATTTAAAAATGTGAAACATTATTGAGCATTAAAACTGACATTTAAAGTTATGAAACTTCACTTTTCCCTCAGCCAAAACGATTTGCCATGAAACAAACTATATTAAAATAGTTTAGCATTGTTTGGTCTTATAAGATAAACAAAAACATGCACTGAAAAGTTGTAGATGGTTGATTAGGCCAATTTGTCAAGATAGCCTAAGTAATTGCTTTTCATAGATTAAAATAACTTTTAAATTACGCAAACTGGCAATATTAGATCGGTTTAAAACATCTCCCCTTAAAACGCTATTGGTCTCGATTATTTAAATAAAGTTACAGGAATATGAATTGCCCTGAAAAATAAAATTCAGTCAGAAGAATTTTTTGTCAATTTAATCCCTGCATCCAGAAACATTCTCAAAAAAAAAAAAAAAAAAAAAAAAAAAAATCATAAATGAGTAAAAATGCATAATTAAATAGCAAAATAAATAATTAATACTAAAATAACACTGGATTAATTAAGTCATTCTAAACTGTTTCTATGATCCACATATTTTACAATAAACTAAAGCATACCTTTTTGAAAAAGTAGCTATCTAACAAAGTATTTATATATGATATTTTACAATCAATATGCTCAAGACTAATTAGCCTTCCTTGAAATAAGCAGATTTGGTCTATTCATCAATGCAAATTTACTGCAACTGCTGAAATGCAAATTGAATGTGGGGGAAAATATGTATTGTATACAATTTTATTACAGTTATATGAATTCATTAATTGTGTGTTTATTATATGAATGATTAATATAATTATGCATTAATATAAATAAGGCTGTTCTATTATTATTTGTGAGTTGGACACTAATACATTGGATTATTTTATTTATTACAGTTTTTCTATCACTTTTGTATAGTGAAAAGTTAATTTAAATTGTATTTTATTGTTTTGATTTAGAGCAGTAAATAACTGCTATTAAAAGATAGCAGGGTATCAATGTTTATTGCTGATTTTAAAGCTTACTGAACTTGAAATGATTTGGATACAGTTCTACAAAAATACACAACATAAGAATGGCCCCTCTGTAATAATTGTGGCCCCTCTTGTGCCCCCCAGTTGAAAAAATCCTAGAATCGCCCCTGGGGTTAGGGATCAGGGGGTGGAGATGGGTAGGATTAGGGGTGGGGGTTAGGGATCAGGGGGTGGAGATGGGTAGGATTAGGGGTGGGGGTTAGGGATCAGGGGGTGGAGATGGGTAGGAATTAGGGGTGGGGGTTAGGGATCAGGGGGTGGAGATGGGTAGGATTAGGGGTGGGGTTAGGGATCAGAGGGTGGAGATGGGTAGGATTAGGGGTGGGGTTAGGGATCAGGGGGTGGAGATGGGTAGGATTAGGGGTGGGGTTAGGGATCAGGGGGTGGAGATGGGTAGGATTAGGGGTGGGGTTAGGGATCAGGGGGTGGAGATGGGTAGGATTAGGGGTGGGTTTAAGAATCAGGGGGTGGAGATGAGTAGGATTAGGGGTGGGGTTAGGGATCAGAGGGTGGAGATGGGTAGGATTAGGGGTGGGGTTAGGGATCAGGGGTGGAGATGGGTGGGATTAGGGGTGGGGTTAGGGATCAGGGGGTGGAGATGGGTAGGATTAGGGGTGGGGTTAGGGATCAGGGGGTGGAGATGGGTAGGATTAGGGGTGGGGTTAGGGATCAGGGGGTGGAGATGGGTTGGTTTAGGATATGTAATATGTGGATTTCATGTTCTGCAGTGAGGACCATCTCGAAAACATGTTGTGGGTAAGTCGGTTTCATATGTAGGCCTCCTCACGTGCTGATTGGGTAGATTACCTGAACGTGCTCCTCCCGAAGTTTGTTGATAAAACATCATGAGACCACATAAGCTATGATGGATCATTAATGAACATCACTATACATGAAATGTCAAATAGGAACCACAAATAACTGGAACTGTATAAATAAAAAAAAAAGACGCCTTTCTGACTGACTGTCAGGGAGTTCTGGTTGTAGCAAGGGGTGGTCCATCATAACTTGGGAAATCTAACTTTTGATTTAATGAATAATTCTCTATCTAGTATTTATGTTTATGTCATTACTGTCTATTTCATATTGTAGTTGAATGAATCCTTGCACCATGTTATAGCAGTAAGAAAAATGAATTTAATAGTTTTTCCACAATCTTTGCTCTGTTGTTTCGCCTGTACTGCTTCAGATACTTTTCTTGCGGGCCCACATGAGAAGAATGAGACACACATTAATTGGTGCTTCGCATCTCATTGTTCTTCAATTAGTTAGATATAACTCTTCTTATTATGCATATTCATTTATCACAGTCCAGTTATCTGAGGTCCTTAATATCCTTACAGTAGCATATCAGATACACATTTTCCTCTTAATTTGACCATTTTCAGATTACATCTCTCATGACATATGCCATTATTCAGCATCTTCAGACAAGATGCATCTATTTCCATAAGGATAATTTAAAACGAAATAGAGCAACTGGTTATTAAATTAACCAGTATTGGGGAAAGTTGGTTTTAAAGTAATGCATTGCAATATTGAATCACTCCCTAAAAAAAATAAAAAAAATAAAAAAAAATTGGAAAGTAATGTGTTGCATTACTTTTGCTCACCTGGGCTATAAGCTTGCTCGTATGTTTTAAAAAAAAATGTTTTGGACAGGGATGACTGCAGGTCATAATGGCACTGCTGAAAGGTAGGGATGTGCCAGAAGTTACACAACAGAAACTAACCCAAACCATACCCACACCCTAAACAATAACCACTATGCATTGGATTAAATCTAGTAGGCTATGTCTTAGTACGTTGATACAGGACACAGCAAGGACATCTTGTAACATGCAGCTTATTAAACCAACTGTGAAGGGCTTTTGGAATTCCCCCAAGCTCTGACTTGCAGATACCCATACTTGAAATCTAAAGGCCTTCATACCAAGTGAAATGAATAAGCCTCAGGCTGAAGGAAATGCTAATTGCCTATAAAGTAGAGGGGACAGGAAAAAGAAAATGCTTAAGAATAGGACGCAGGGGAAGAAAGTTCAACTCTCATACTTAAGCAATAAACAAAAGGCCTTGAAAAAGTAATCTGATTACATTATTCACATTACCTTAAAAGGATAGGTCATCCCTTTTCACCCAAATGAAAAATGGGGGTTTGATTGCCGAATGTAAATAGTTTTATCTCTAAAAACAGTTTAGCCTATAACGCTAGTAAAATGCTAGTATATAGGGCATAGAGTAATAAATAAAAATCGCTTGTTATTACCACTAACAAGGCTCAAAATAGCCCCACAGTAACACGACAGCACAATAAGGATCCCTACATTCAAAGCATTGAGAACGTTGTCAGTGTCCATACAGGTTAATAACATAGACTGTAGGGTTAATAAGAATATATTTTATACACACAGTAAAGTTCGCGAATACAGGAAGAAGCCATCATTGAAAAATAGTCTCTACCAGTCGATATATGAACGCCGATCCAAGTGCGCTGGTGAGATGTAAATAAGGTGATAAGTTGAGTGCGAACAGTAGTCCACATGTACATATTGAAGAGAAGAAAACGGTTCGTGTTTGTGTTTCTTCAGAAAACAACGGATGATATTCTGCACAGTTCAGCGCACTTGGATCGTAGATCGACTGATAGAGACTATTTTTCAAAGATGGCTTCTTCCTGTATTCGCGAAGTTGACTGTATGTATAAAATATCTTCTTATTAAACTGTATGGACACTGACAAAGTTCTCAATGCTTCGGTTCGAATGTAGGGACACTTATTATGCTGTCGTGTTAGTGCGGGGCTATTTTGAGCCTTGTTAGTGGTAATAACAAGCGATTTTTATTTGTCATTACTCTATGCCCTATATACTAGCATTATACTAGCGTTATAGGCTAAACTGTTTTTAGAGATAAAACTATTTACATTCGGCAATCATGAAAACAAATCTCAGATAACGGTTGACTAGGTAGAAATGTGTAATTAGACCAAAGGTTCATTTTGCGCCGGAGTTGTCCTTTAAGATTGAGCCACTCACTCGTACTATTTGAACTTTTCTGGGCCGGTGTTCTGACATTCCATCCTACCCGTCAGATTGTCCTACCAAGGCTTACTGCGCATGCGCACATCAATAATACGTCATTTTTTGTCACGCTGAACAACACGCCCATAATTTACTTGCCCGAGATCTTATTAATCTGAGGTAAGTTTTTCACTATTTTTGTCAATTATTACTATACAAAGATATATAGCAGTAATGAGAACTGTTTACTCTCACATTCATACAAAGCAAATTCATTTTAGCATTTTTTTCATAAAAACATTAACATAAAATCATTCTACTCGTTTATTTCATACTGGTAGGACAATCTGATGAGGCATTTTGCACTGTAAAATCATACTACTCGTTTATTTCATACGGGTAGCACAATCTGATGAGGTATTTTGCAACGTAAAATCATCCTATCGTTTATTTCATAGGACAATCTGAAGAGGTAACGTTACTTGTAAAATCACCGTAACATGGCCTAATAAGAAAATTCGGCAAAGTTACACAGAAATATTTTATGTAACTTAGTCACAGACGCGAAGCAGAAACGCTCTGTAGGATTTTACGAGGTAGGATGAACCGATATGGCTATAATTTTGCGCTACGGTAGGAAAATCTGACAAGGTAGGACAAATCGACAGAACACCGGCAAGTTTAGATCCCTCAAAAGCCTATGGAGGAGTGAGACAGCTCTCACATTTAATCAAAAATATCTCAATTTGAGTTCCGAAGATGAACAAAAGTCTTACGGGGTTGGAACATCACGAGGGAGAGTAATTACTGACAGAATTTCCATTTTGGGGTGAACTGATGAGGCACATGCCTTTGGTGTGAGAGACCTAGGTTCGAATCCACTGTGAGACCCCAATGTGTCCCTGAGCAAGACACTCAACTCAACCTCTGACATAAATAACAATTGTAGTCGCTTTGGATAAAAGCGCCAGCAAAAATATATATATATATATATAATAAAATGAATAAATGTAAAAAAGGCAATAGACAAATGCTTAGAATGCTGAAGTTGCTCATTTTATCTGATTTATCAGTATATTTAAAAAATCATTTTAGAAAATTCATTTTTCAATTAAAAAAAAAAAACATACTTTGGCACATCATATTATTTGGCATTTAATTGTTCATCCTTGTCATTACAAAACAGCAAGTCAAACTGTGTACACTCAGTACCACAATCCAAAGCAATACAACTTCACTTTTGAGAGCTGTGTTTAATTTTGCTCACCTCATGAATGAAGCAAACGACAGAGTTGTTCAGTAACCATGAACATTGAACTAAAGTATTAGTTTTATCGCACAATTTCTTTGCAGTGAGGGCAGAAAAAAAATATATGTAGTCACCAGTGCAACCATATATTATTTAATTCTTACTTTTATAACAATATATTATCCACAGAATATAAAAATGAGTTTCAAGTTAAACTCAACATTTTTGAAATCGATCAAATCAGATCAGATAGTAACTCGGGTAACATTTTAAATTAGAACGTGTGCACATACTAGTTTCAAAATGTAATCCAAGCTACTATTTTAATGCAGAGGAATTGCAATGAAAACTAATGGAAATAAAGCTTATATAAACTGTGTGTTATTCATGCAAAATTCAATTGAGCCCTTTGTCAAAAAACAACCGTCATGTGACCAGCAAATAAGTTCAAAATTAGACACAATGCAAAAGTCATGATGTTCAAAGGTGTGGCAACAGTATAAAAATAAGTCATGTTAAAAGTTCTTGAACCTTGTCAAAAACAGCAACTAATCACACCAATTCAATGACAAATCACATTAAGACAACAAATTGTCACAAATTGTCAAATATACACATTTTTTGATCTATAAACATTTACATAATTTGAAAACATAATGAGATGATTCTAACAAGCCAATGCAACTAGTTTGTTTCTTCGATACTTTGGAGTTGGCACCGAGGAGAAAAGATGTCTAGCGCTGATGAGTCCCTTTAAAACGGGCTTGAATCTCCTCCAATGTTTTGCCCTTGGTCTCAGGGACAAAGACAGCAGTGAATATGACATTGAGAGCACACATTCCTGAGAACATCCAGAATGTCCCTGCACTAGTTATGGCATCCTGAAAGAGATCATGTATTAGACCTGTTCATTAAACCAAGAACGTTTCAGGGGAAAATACATAACCGTCAGCTCACCATGAGGTTCTGGAAGGTCTTGGTGACAATGAAGGCACAGGTCCAGTTGGTAAGCACACACAGAGCACTGCCCATTCCCCTCACTCGTGTGGGAAAGATCTCAGACATCACCAGCCAAGGAGTAGGACCCCAACCAAGAGCAAAACCTGGTAAACACATGTGTTGTTTATGATAGTCTGACTAATAGTCAGTTCTCTATCAATATATGAATTTGATTCAGGTTTTTAAGTGCATTCATAAGATTATGCAAATATGTCTTAGAAAAACTACGTAAAATTGTTTATTGCACCAAGCAATTGAAAGTAAACTAAAATGGGTAACACTTTAGTTTAGAGTCCAGTTCTCACTATTAATTACTGTAGTTGCTTATTAGCATGCATAATATTAGGATGATTATTAGTACTTATAAAGCACAAATTAATGCCTTTTTCTGCATGACCATCTTCACCTTGTATGTGAAACGAGGGGAAGGTTTCTAAAGTCTTGTCTCAATGTCCTAATAAATGACTTTTGCTCATTAAAATATGTAAATATACCAGTAAAATGGCAGTGTTTTGTCTTATAAAACGTGAGTTTTTCACGCAACGAAAATCTTTGATTGAAGTAGAAGTGGCCATGACATGAGTTAGCAGCTTGATCAATAGTTTGAGCTTGTTTGACTCGAGACTATAAAGCTTTCATCTGCTCATGTGATAGTCAGTGACCGTCCTGAGGAGACTCAAACATGAGGATCTCAAAAAGCTGCTCAGAAGAAGTGTCAATGGACAGAATGGAGTGAGCGTGATCCAATGAAAGGTGATAGTGCAGCATTTATCTGTGAGGGCACGAACAATGCCACTCTAGTTGTCCCAAATGATGCACTAGTGGTTCCAAATCCTTGTCCTGACCTGGGGTGCGTCTCAATCAGCTTCCGAGCTAGTGAATAAGTATATCTGGTACACGAATTGGAGCACTGGTAAGGACCCTGGCTTACTACCCATCCCATTTAGACAGCGATTACTCAATTTACGGTGAAATTACATGTCGTAGCAGGTCACCACTTTGAACGAACAACAGGCAGAACCTATCTTTTTGATATTATTCTTTATGCCGTTAAAACACATTGTTCTGTTTCATATCATTTCAACATTTCAGCCAACCATTAACTAGATGGGTTCACTACCTGTCTAGTGATTTGTGTTTATGCTGACATATAATAGTAATAAAACAAAGTTTGTCTTTTCAAATCTTCCGTCTTCAGTGTCATTATATTTATTGAGCTGGCTCGTGCGTTTTATGTTTTATGCGCTTCAGAAATGTAACATAAGGTAGCATAGTGAGCGTCGATGCTCCCTGGTTTTTACTCCAATACCAGGGTTGTGAACCACTGATCTATACCATATACTTTCGCTTCAACCCTAATCAAACACACCCAAACAAGCCAATCAAGGTCCTCAGGATTACTATAAAGTTATAGGCAGTGAGTTTAATCAAGGTTTGAGCTAATAATGGCTCTCAAGGGACAGAGTTGAGAACCCCTGATCTAGTGTATGAATTATATAAGGTTATTTTGTCATCCAGCAACATAGTTTGATAGTCCCTCCCCATTGGCTACATAAGGAAAACTGTGACAGTTGAGTCCATGAAATGTCCAACATGAAGTCCATGAAGTGTTTTCGGTTAAAGGAGTAGTTCACTTTTTAAAAAACGTTTGCTGATAATTTACTCACCCCCATGTCATGCAAGATATCCATGTCATTCTTTCTTCAGTCGAAAAGAAATTCAGGTTTTTGATGAAAACATTCCAGGTTTTTTCTCCATATAATGCACTTTACTGGGAATCAAACGGTTCAAGGTCCAAAAGACAGTTTCAGTGCAAACTGCAAACTGTTCAAAGGGCTTTAAACGATTCCAGGTGATGAATAAGGGTCTTATCAAGCGAAACGATCGCTCATTTGAAAAAAACAAAACAAACTAAGTTTAAGTTTTATAAGCTGTTCGAACTTGTTTATCAAAATGAACGAATATTTTTTCGTGTCATTTGGTTCATTCAACGAACGAAATGAACGAGTTGACTCGGGAAAAGATTCGTTCATTTTGATGAACGAGTTCGAACAGGAGAGTCACACAGAACTAAAAACCTTAATTTCTTTTCGACTGAAGAAAGAAAGATAAAGATCAAAAATCCATAATTGTAATCGATGCTTTGAGAAAACCAGTGAATTGTTACACCCCTGGCACACATACTAAAATAGTTTTAGGCTAGAATAATCTGAACATTTCATCTTGCATTGTTTTAGCATATCTTAATACAGCTGCTGAATTTTTTTTTTCTATGGTAAGTTTCAGGGAAATACATTTCTACCAACCAGTAATGAAAAGGCCCATGCTTCCCACAGCCAGCCAGGTCAGGTCTGTCGGCGACTGCTCCGCCAGTGGACCCTGGGCGTCTGTTAGTAAACTCGTCAGTGAGGCGTTATTGTGCTTCATCACAGTCAGCTTGAAATACACTCCAAACACTGCTTCACTAACACACATGGTGACACCTTGTGGGGGAACCAAATTAGAAGATAATTAATTTTCTTGTTTCAAAAACAGTGGTGCAAATGTATTATTCCAAGAAAGATGCTTCTACCAGACAAGATGAGAAGAACTTTCCGCCCAGCCTTGTCCATGATAACAGCAGCAACTGCAGTGAAGAACACTTGTGTGGCTGCAACAATAACAGTGGCCACATCGCTGCTCTGTGGCAGACAATAACATTACAGTGTGCGTTTACGTAGCATGAAGGCTCTTCATAAATGAGTTTCAAACACTCACTTTGAAATGGGCCTGCTCGAAGATCGTCTCTGCGTAAAACATGATGGCATTAATGCCAGTAAATTGCTGGAAGAGCATCATCATAATGCCTACGCCTAAAGGCTTATAGACGCCAGGGTCCTTCAGATCCGCCAGACTGAAGCTTTGCTCCTGTAATCAATTAAATGTCAATCTTAGTGACTCATTAACACCGTGCAAAGAATTATATTTCTTTGTTAAATATAAAAAAAAGCTATGGTAAAGAGAGATAAACTTAAAGTCACCAAAGATAAAATAAAACATAAATTCTGGTTGGTTACACCAATATTTAATGATTCAATCTGTTCCTGTTAGACACAATTAAAGCTATAGAGTTTCTGTCAATTACGCTGAAAGAAAGTTCATAAAAACATCAAAAAACATGACTGCTTTTCAACATGAACAGATTTAATTTAGGCATTTTTTTCCACATATAATTATTGACCTTCCATGGGAACTAATGAGATTGAACATCAAGCAAGCACAGTTGAGCTTATGTTTACCACATTTGATGTTTTTTTCTGCTCCATGTATGTGCCTTAGATCAATGCATATTGATACATTTATGTATTTGAATTAAAGCCTAAATTAAAAGCCTTTATTTAAATTAAAATATGAGGGTGAGTAAATTATGACAGAATTTACATTTTTGGGTGAACCAACCCTTTGGGCCCGTTAACACTTAGTTTAAATCACTCCTTTATTTATGTTTTACATCTGATATACACATTTAGATTAAATATGCCATTCTCATTACTGGAGTCAAGCACTTAAATTACATGAAATCATTACAGAGAAGTTACAACATTTTTTTCTATTTTAATAAATAGAAATATTTGTAATTGATGCGATGCTTTTGAAAACTTTTCCTGTGGCATGCTGTGTTTTAATATTTTAACTACAGCGAGGATTGCTTAGCGCATGATAATAGCAGAACTCTGAGAATATATTTTCATGCAATGAATGATCAATAATGCACAAAAAGGCCTATCTGTTTTCATGAAAAATATAAAGCAATTAAAAATACATTTTGGCCAGTGGAAAAGATTGAATATTGCAAGGATAGGCTACTAAATGATATTTTAGCAATGTAATGTGACGGCACATTCATATCTCATATTTTCCTAATGTCTTGTACCGTTAAACATGGTATCACTTCACGTGGATGATGACAAAGCTGATAAAATGCAGCGCATACCTGTTGCTTTCTATGACATGAACTATATAAATTTGCACACAGTGTGAGAATTAAAGATTGGATTTATATTCTAATCAGAGACATTTATCCAATCAGTTAAAATGCATGAAGTGACCAGGTGTAAACAGGCCCTTTAAGTTGCCCAATATTTTTTGTCATCGAGTTTACAGTTCACTCAAAAATAATTCACACTATAAAAGTAAAAAGCCAATTCATTTTGATTTTTAATTTTGAAAAGCAGCTCAAAATTTATATGGAGAGTCGAGACCAAACAAAGTTTGAGATGTGAAATGAGAAATTCGTTATGTCTAACTTCATTTTTGTAGGCCTCTTCTATCCTAGCACACTCCCACTCTACAGGGGCATCAGGACCCCTGAGGAAGCGCAGGGCCTCCTCTGCCTCTCTTCTTTTCCCTTGGGAGAGCAGGAACCGTGGCGTCTCCGGCATGAAGCACATACACACCAGCATTAGTGTAGGAGGGATAGAGGATGTGATTGCTAACCATCGCCAGTCCAAGAACAAACCTGATAAAATTAATTTAGCATTACTTAAAGCAAACGTCACCCACAAATTACAATTCTGTCATCATTTACTCGACTACAACTGATCACACAGTATGGGTCAAGTTCTCACACTATTCATGTAAACGCAGCTCAGACAGAGCCATGTACAATGCAGGCTCTGTGCATTTCGAAGAGGGACATTCCTGTGCTAACTCCAGACCTATCCTACTAATGCATTACAGAAAGGCACTCGAGTGGAGTCATTCCTCAAAAATTAGGATGGCATGCACACGCATCGGAGCAGATTTCAAAGAACAAATTAAGTATTGGCGTGCAGGGCTACATTGGAAAAGAGTCATTATATGTGCAACATCTCGCTGATGTCATTGACATATGTTCAAATGTGTCTTCTGTTTAAACATTAACAATCATCTTACATAGCTCTATTACTATCAAAGGCACTCAAGTGTCATAATGCAGTCACAAGAATAAAATGAAAGCCAATACCTGTTATATAGGCTCCCATAATGCCTATCACAACCATAAGTTGCACGCAGGATCCCAAAGTTCCCCGAACACGCTCATGAGCCATTTCCGAAATGTATAACTGCAGAAATAGAGAGAAAAAACAAGACAAGTGGATAATGTGCAATTCCTCTAAATAGCAATGAGTATATATATATATATATATATATATATATGTACACACACATATCTCTGTTAAACATAATTATTTGAAGGGAAAAAAAAAGAATTGAAATAAATGTGGTGGACTGATGTCTTCAACACAGTCAGTTATCGCTAAAAAGAAATTCTCCTATGGAGAAAATGAATGGGATTTTTGCTTTTAACGGTCTCTAATAAGAAGAATTTAGTCAATACTTTTATTATGATTGTCATTATTATACTCTGCAGTCTGCATATGGCAATTGAATAAAAATTGAATTCTTACAGGTACAACAAGAGAAGTCACTCCACTGGCCAGACCAGTAAGAACTCTGCCCACATATAACATCCAGTGGTTCTGAGCAGCAATAATAATGGTAAACCCAAAGATAAATGGAATTGCACAGAACATAAGGCTCAATTTTCGTCCAATCTTCTCCACAATCCATCCTCCCAGAAGACCTCCAAAAGCCGCACCAATGGTCACCACAGCCTATAAGACAGAAAAGTATAGGCTAATGTTGAAACATCTAAACCAGCGTCAGTATTTTTTTGACACTCAAATGTTAATGCACTTACAACTACAGTACATTTAGAGTTTGGTTCTCTTTTAAACAGCCTCCACCTCTGACACTACAATGATAATGTAAGTTGTGGGAACTGACAATGACAAGCATTTCCTTTATTGTACTGCCAAATTGTTGTAAAAAAAGTGTCACATTTAGAAGTAAAACCAGACCAAAAGCATTCACATACCCCAAACCAGGAAGCCTCATCTTTGCTGAGCTGCAGTCTCGGGTCTTGAATTTTGCAGAGTTCAGGTATGGCAGGTGAGCTGTAGCCCAGCACAAACCCAAAACTCAGCGGTCCGAGAACTGCTGCGAATGTGGCCATGTACAACTTCCCATTCTTAACTTTACTGTTGAGCGAAGCGTTAAAATGAGAGAATAAACAATACATATTGTTTCATAATTCTTGTTGAACTTGTTTTCCAGTTGGGAACCCTTTATGAGAAGTCATTGCAGTTTTTCTGGTATGATAATATTTCATTTGAATAATTCCTCATTCATTTTGAACAGATTACTGAGTAAACACTATTAAGTGCCAATTCTATATAAAAACAACAACAACAAAACAGTTGTAGTAATTTGAGGACAGCCAAACCATGATGTTTTTTGAACCACATTGACAACCATTATTGTACTTGAGATCTTCCCGGAACCTTTTTTTTTTTTTTTTGTAAGAAGAAAACCCCTTTAATAAAGTGACACTTACTCCAGGTATGAGTCCTGCTCGGATCTGTCTTCTTCTGTTTGCTCATCATTGACCAACAGTGGTCTGGTCTCATGATCCATCGTGTCTCCTCTAAAATGATAATCAAGTAATCAAGCAGTTCATAGATGATAGCCACAGACAAATTGTGTTTTTATGTCATACATAACAACAAATAAAAAACGAACAAGTCCAGCCAGCGATGTTTTGACATCACGGGTCAATTTACTGCATATTCAGTAAACCAGCGTCATTGTTGTCAGCTGATGCATGTGACAATAATAAAGACGGCCATTGATTTCAAAATAAGAGTCCCAACTTTTCTTCTGCCGTGCTTGTCCTTACAACAGACTGTCCAAAATGTAATTATACACAAAGTACATGTTGACTATATTCATATTGTTTGTTTATTTTATCTATTTATTTGTCACTTTACATGAAATGCCTTTTTCTTTTTCTTTTTTAAAGATATTGCTTAGAAAAAAAGAAATTCTACATGCGGCTGTCTCTCTCTTATGACATTCAACTGTTCCCATAGTTACTTAATGTTTTTAGTAAGTGCTTTTGGAAGGCCCTGCATTGTTTGTCGATTTTCTTTGGTTACAAACATACGTGGGAAACATACGTGAGGTTCCTGGAGGATTTTTATTCAGTCAAGTCATTTTAAGTCGTTTACGTGTTGTCAATATACCTGCTGACTGTGCTGAGGTTTGTACTTTTTAATATGTGTACAACATTATTTTGCTGTGTCTGAGAGTAAGTTAAGTTACATACTTGTACTTGTACAAACTCATGTTTATGTTTTGTTTGTTTGTTTGTTTTTTCAGAAGGAAGAATCATTCCTGATCATGTCTGATTCATCCAAGAAAAATATCAGGGAATCTATGGTATGAAAATGAACACACACACACTGAGGGTCAAAAGTTTGGAATAATTAAATTAAGGTTACCCAGACAGCAATATAGTGTTGGCCCAGATCTTGCCCACATCTGGTACTGGCCGGATTTGGGCAGACACTATATTGCTGTCTGGGTAATGTCTCTTATGCTCACCAAGGCTGCTTTTATTTGATAGTAAAAACAGTAATATTGTGACTTCTTTTTCAGACCCCAGAAATGAAAAAGAAACATATATTTGGGGAGCTCATAATAAAAGAAAAGGCTGATAAACAGTAAGTAAACATGTTTATAAACAAAACCACATAATCTTACTGAGAACCATACTTACATATGCCTACAATACATTTCTAGTTATGAAGCTGGTGTTGGCGCCATATCACAGTCTCAGTTTGACAAGGCTGTGTCCTGTTTCTCAAAGGCCATCCTGCTCCAGCCACAGCAGGTAGTGGCCAGGCAGACTGTATTATGGCTTGTATACAGTACGTCATAATTATTTGGCCCTGAACATTTATCACATTTTATTTTCTTAATAACTGCAGACTGAGTTTTATGTCCAGCGAGCTGAAGCATATCTTCAACTGTGTGACTTCCAGTCAGCAGCACTAGATTACAAACACGCCTGCAGTCTCCAACCACAAACTGAGGCCTACCCTCAACGACTTGCCTTCATATACTACCTACAGGTACAAGAATTCATTTATTCACATTTAATAGAAATCAGATTAGGAGCTGAATATTACAATCTATGGATCACTTTTTCTGTTTGTGTTTTGAAATGTAGGCCTATCCATTCAGTTTTGATTACTTCATTGACATTTTCAATGTTATCAATGCATTTTCCATGAAAAAAATGTGCAGAAATTTAAAGCCACCATCACAACAGTTCTTTGCCACAAACATGTTTAATGCCCACTTATGTGTGTATGTTTTAACTGTCATTGCAGGGCCAGTGTCTTTTTGATTTGGGAAAGTTTCTGGAGGCTCTGGATTCTTTCACGAAAGCTGCAGAACTTAAACCCAGCTTCCGGCCCTATCACATGAGAAGGTCAGAGTAGATTTTTTAAGTGCCTTTCAAAGAGACTTGAATGCCCTGATACCCACTTTTGACTGTCCCATGTCTTCAAAATGGCAAAGCTCAGTGCCCTTGATGCACACTAAACCCTCATTATCTCGAAAACCGCTTCGGTGCATTATTCGAGGCTAAGCGTATGCCATCATGCATTATGCTTGGGAATTCACATGCAATCGCAAGATGTCGTGGAAAACATTCCACTGTAAGTTAAATAAAAAATTAAGTAAAAATTAATGAGATATTTCGGTAACATTTTACAATAAGGTTAATTATTCAACATTAGTTAACAAACTTAGATAACACTAAGAATGAACAATACTTAGCATTTGTAAATATTAGTTAATATTAATTTCATCTACATATACTAATACTTTATTAAAATCAAAGTTTGTATTAGTTAATGCACTGTGAACTAAAGTAACATGAACAAACAATGAACAGCTGTATTTTTATAACTAACATTAACAAAGATTAACAAAAACAGTAATTAGTTAATGTATTAATACATTTAATTTTATTAATACATTAACTAATGCTAACTAATGAACCTTATTGTAATGTGTTACCGATATTACATATACTTTGGCAATAAAACAAAGTGTTGCACACTTTATTGGTGCTAAGATGAGTGAGGCATGAGGATTTTGTACATCGATACAACTTGTATCTCTTAATTAGAACAATTTTGAAATTGTTTCTTCTGTTAGTTACATAGTGACTACTGAACAGACATTTAGAAGTTTATTTTAACATGAAAAGTATTGAAAATAAAAATAAAAAACCATTTGTTGTATATATATATATATATATATATATATATACACACTTGCAGTCTTCACGCCTACTTGAACACTTGGGCCAAATAAAGGAAATAGGCTTTTTCATGTAAGTAGTCAAGTGGTCAAGTGCAAAGAACAAAAGGTATTTGGACTGGGCAGAAATCTGCATGCATCTGAACTAGCTAAAATAACCCCATGCTAACAAACAATAGCATAAAATACCACCAGGTGGCGCTACAAGCTCTTTCTTCACCTTTCTATCACCTAAGATTCAGTTATTATTTCAGTTATTCAGTTAGTATTTCTTTAAATTTCCATCATGTGTATGTGCATATGCATAATTATATCAGTAATGTTTGATTATTTTATAGGGTAACATAATTAAACATTACTGATATATTATTGATTAAAAGGTTAAACGAAATGTATTCATAAATTGAAGTCACATTTAAAAATATGTAAATGTCTTTGCATTTTCTTACTAAATATCAAAGTATATGGAAATATAGTTCAGAAGCCTTCAAATAGAATAGTTTCATGAAAAACATTTTGCAAAAAGAAATTTCTTTTCATTTATTATAAATTTTTTAGGCCTAGATGAAGACAGAAGGTATTTGGACACCAAACAATTGACCAACCTATTACTAATTTCCACTTGTAACATTTAACAATTTTATTTAGCATGTCATTTTCTAAAGCTGAAAAAGGCTGAAAAGTCAGGTTAAAGTCTAAACAGTGTCAAAATTACTCTCAACAGTATGAAAGGGTTATACGCCATACTACTTACACGCCATAGAAAAGTGCAGTTATTTATTTAGTTTTCTAGCTGATTGATATGATATTTTGGATCTAATGCAATGCAACTCATTTTTAATTGTGACGCAAGTCTTCAAAAGTGTCCGAACGCTGTTTTGGGCCATCGTGGATACCATGAGATCATAACTTTTTGTTATGTTTGCCTTTTTGTATATATATATATATATATATTCATAGCTTGGCTTGTCTGACTGCTCTGGGCCGTTACTCTGACTGTCTTCGGTTGGTCAGTAACTGGCTAGAGACGGACAGCCAGTCAGCTGACCTCTTCATTCTGAGAGCTCGTCTTCACCACCAGCTCAATCAGGTCAGACCATCATTCATCATTCCCACGGAAAAACATTTCCCTTCAAGTGACTGTAATTAACAGATAAGAGGGCTGTCTCCTCAGATGACTTTGTGCTATCATGATTTGAGGTCAGCACTCAGGCTGAAACCCTGCTGTCCGGTTGCACATGCACTGCTGAAGAGGCTAAAGGAAGCAGCGGAGAATGCCCATCAGGCAGCTGTTGATAAGGCATTGAAGGGAGAGCTTTCAGATGCACTGAGGAAAATAAACAACGCTCTGAAGTATAACCCCCATAAGGCACATTACTACCTCTTTAGGTAAGGCTTAGAAGAGCTGCACATTTGCAGCTTGCTTAAGAATTGGCTATTTGTGATAATGGCATAAAATACAAATTATATTTATGCCACATTTAAACCAGTGGTATTTACTTTAATGAGGTTATGTTTTAGCTTACCTCAAGGGCGTCCGAGATGTAGGTGTCTTTGTTTCCACAGTATTTTCAATTTTGATATTTTTAGGTCAAACCGTTCTTGTCATTGATGGCATAAGACATGAAACGAGCAGTTTGTGTGAGAAAAAGAAACAGTATTTATATCGTTTTTACCTCTTGTAACCACAGCCACGTCCAAGTGATCTGAAGGCACGGGCGTGTACGTCACTCATTGTTTACACAGAGATTTCAGATGTGTTACCCTTCACTGTGAAGATCTAAAAATATTTAGATATACAGGAAAACACAATGGAAGACGATTTCGATATATCTAAATATGTTTAGATCTTCACAGTGAAAGGTAAAACTTCCGAAATCTAACAAAAAAGTTAAGTACCTTCTGCACTCATTAACTATATATACATATGTACTAAACTCAGTTTTTAAATACATTTTCTTTTACAATTATTATAACTTTTTTGATTTTGCGTTTCTTTGCAAAATACATACATTAACAGTAAAACATTTAGAGACACTGATCATGTGTTATTACGATTCTCCATATTTTGCAAGAATTGTAAAGGAATCAAATGACACAAATTTTATTATGAATTTTATTATTATTATTTTAGCTCTTTAAGCTATAGCTTCTTAAAATGTAATCTTTAAGATCTAACCAGTCAGCTGTGATAAGCATTAGACCCATCTTGTTACTAGATGCTTTGTAAATGCTTTTAATCAAATCAAATCAAATAGTAAAGTAGACATATAATGTAGACATATAATGTCAATGGTTTTAAAATGAACTTTTATTCTGCCTGCTCAAAGGGGGATACTTTATCGACGCCTGAGAGACTTCACTGCTGCCGTTGAGGATTTAGTTCTTGCTGCTGAATTCTGTGGGGTTGAAGAAGAACCTCCTCAGGAACGCACGCAAGACGACTCCAAGGATTTAGAGGAAGACGCTCAGACACAACTGGCGCTCACATATAATGATTTTGCAATTCAGTGCTTCTCCCGGGGTCTGCAAAGCGAAGCCATTAAACTGCTGAACAAGGCCATAGAGAAACTGAGAAATGCAAGTGAGCTGTTCATCAACAGAGGAGGTGTGTGGACCCATGGTTAGGTAACGGGTGTTGGGCTGAGAGTGTCTTAGAAAAATCTCAGAAAAGTATTCAGAGGGGAGGTTATTGAAATGAAAATTCTTGAATGTTTTGCTTGTTTCACTTTGCTTAAAGTTATAGAATTTGAATTATCCAGAGAAAATCTGTCTCCTTTCCCTCCCCAGATTGTTTTTTTAAGCTTTGTGAGTGGAGCTTTGCTCTGGCTGACTATCAGCAAGCAGAGGAGATGGACCCTGACAACATGGTTATCTGGCTACGACTTGCTGTTATTCACAACACAATGGGTCTGCACAGCTATGACGACAAGTAGGATTAAACTATAGTGTTAAATGTGAAATTAAAAACGTATTTCTTTATTTTATGCCTTTTGAGCTCATTTTAGAAATGTGATTTGTTCCAGGAAGTACCAGGAAGCAGCAGACAAGTTTTCTGTTGCAATACGGTACAACCCTGGTGAAGTTCATTACTATGAAAATCGGGCCAAAGCTTATTACAAAGTGGCCAAAATGGAAGAGGCCAAGAAGGATGCCATCAGTGTTCTTATCTTAGAGCCCACCAATGACCAGGCAAGTCTCTCGTCTCTTTGTCACATTCCCAAACTATGGTGGGTGTCCCCTGCTTAAAAATACAGCATAAACCAGCAACAATTCAGCTGGTATAGTGCTGGTGGAACATAATAGTCGTAATGTTCTCGAGCAAAACTCAGCTCCTTTGGCTGGTCCACCAGCACTGGTGACCAGCAAACCAGCATCACATGCATGCAAAGCATACTTTATGCTGGATTTTTCAGCAGGGCAATCAAACATTGGCAAAAAGTTTTCTAAAGTGTTGATGATGTCAAGGACCTATAATCCCCTTCCTGAAGGACTCCCTTCCTAAAATACAAAAGTGGCTACAACGTGTTGTTTCCAAAATTAATTATTTCAGCTTTATTTGTCATTGTATTAAATCCTAATAGAATTGTCCATTTTGATCTCATGGTGACTTTAAAAATAAAGTTATTGGCCGTTTTTTGTTGTTGTTTTTTTTGATACCGAATAAATATTTTGTGTGATATATTTTATCTTAATTTTTTGAATTTTTTTTTAATAACTTGAAAAATAGCAAGTGTGCATAAAACCTTAGATTTAAAAAGAAAATCTTTAAATTGATTTTTTTTTATTCCTAAATCTCTGTTTAGGTGGTGCCTTTGCTGTTGAGTCTGCTCCCAGGATGCTCCTTGACTGATATTATGTCCTGTGCTACTGCACAGTCAGTCAAAACCCTGCTGGTGGAAAAGAGTCAAGCATTCAAAATGGCAGGATCCAAGGTGTCAAGGTTTGTAGGCATGCATACTGAGCTTGCTGAGGTTTAGTTTGATTATAGTAATGCACCAGGCATCTTATATCCAATCTTATATCTTATAATCCCTGGGTTCTTATATCCTCAGATTTTATGGTCATTTGTGTGAATGTAGGTTTAATGCTAGAATTTCTGCTAGAATTGGCAGGATGGCCCTTGCCAAAGACGACAGCCAATCACAAACTTCCTCACAGAAGCTACAAGCTGAGGATGATCCATATGTCACTCCAGAGGTGCACTGCAAACTAGTCAAGAGAAAACAGGTACACCTGTGGCAGAAATGTGATTACACACTGTAAAAAACATTTTCAAGATTTTTTATTACAACATATTTTCTTTTGTCAAATCAACTTTATAATAATTTATTTAGTTGAGATAACTTATTATTTTGAGTTTCTGATGGTTAAATTAATGTACTTCATTGTATTAATTGACTTTTTCCAGTTCAATCAACTTAAAATTTAAGGCAACCCAGGTTACTTACTTTTTTAAGTTAAACCAACAATATTTTTGTACAGTGTAGTAATCACAACATTTTTTCTTTTGTCAAATCAACTTAAATAATTTATTTAGTTCAGATAACATATAATTTTGAGTTTCTGATGGTTAAATTAATCTCCTTCATTGTATTAACTCACTTTTTCCAGCTCAATGAACTTAAAATTTTAAGGCAACCAGGTTACTTACTTTTTAAAGTTAAACCATCAATATTTTTTTACAGTGCATTTATTCACATTAAAGCAGCACTATGCAGTTTTTCTTTTTATCTGAATAGCTTCGGAGTTATTGCAATGGTTATATGACTGTTTTCGGGTTGGGCGTCCCCCCCTTTGAGTGCAAAAAACACACTTGCAAATTTGAGCTGGCGGGCCGCCGGCATCAGGAAGTGTCGCGTGATATCAGGTCTCGCGATGTAACAAAACGCTTTACGTCAAGAAAGATCTGCTAAAATGAGCATCAAACAGAAATAACCCGGCGCTGTATACATGTGTTGTTTGAGGCACATACAATACAGACTGCCGACAGTTCAACAGGGCGCAGCTCTTAAAGGGGACACACCTTATTTCCACTCGTTCCAGCTTACATCATACTGAACAGGTACCGGTATACAGGGGGAGGGGATCAGGCTGTGAGTGCTATTTGACAGTACAAGTACTCCACAGCGACTCTAGGGGTCACAGTTTGACAAAAACGGGAATCCTGCATAGTGTGGCTGTAATAAATGCGGCAGTGGCTCAGTGGTTCATGTAGGTTGTCTACAAACCGGAAGGTTGGTGGGTCGATCCCCGGTTCCACCTGGCCAAGTGATGAGTTCCACCGATGAGCTGGATGGCGCCTTGTATGGCTGACACTGCCGTCGGTGTATGAATGAGTGTTTGAATGGGTGAATGTGAGGCAAAACGTAAAATGCTCTGTTAGCCATTGGGTCTGTGAAAACGCTATATAAATGCAGTCCATTTACCATTTACTTGTTGGTAGCATTGGAAATGCTGACCAATACAGTGATCCAGTGGCACATTATCACCATCACTATACAGACATTACCATTAAAATTTAAAATGACTAATTTGAACAATTAACATATATAGTCTTATAATTTAGTCTGTACCTGTGGAGGCCAATATGCTAATTTAGTATCACAGAAACCTTTTTTATAATCTTAGCACAATTAGAAAATGGTTGTGATTCTTAAAATTATTTCTTTCATTTGTATTATATCATTCTCAGTTAAATGTGTGTTTTCTCAGAAAGGCTAAATCTGTTAACTTGTGACATTAATCTCTTCTGTTTATGGTGTCAGTTGAATCAAGCTGTGAAAAGAGCCCTGCAGCAGAGGCAGCCCCTGGACTATGACGGGCCCCGTCTGGCCCCTATCCACCCTGTACATGAGGAGTCTAGCGCTCGGCAACAGGCATATGTGTGGAGGAAATTTGGGGGCTTTGGGCTCAATTGTTGAAGACTATTTGGAATGAATCTTCTGGTGACTGGGTAATCTGTTACTCCCATAATAATTTGGGTTTACTGAAGTAAAAACTTAACGCGATGCTTCACTCAAACACGATCCCATGATTCTCATTTTCTCACCATCATGTCATTCCTAACTTGTAGGACTTTATTTCTTCTGTGGAGAAACAAACAAAGATGTTTTGGAGAACATTAGAGTCCAAACATCATTGGACCCCATGTCTTTCTCTATATGGACAATTTTTTTTAATGTCTTCTTTTTTGTTCCACAAAGACAGAAACAGGTCGGAACCATATGAATCATATATGATATTTCCTTTAAGATTAGAGATTATTTTGGAATTATATTTGATTTAGTTCATTCTTTGCTATAATTCAATGGGAGTTGTTTTGTTCGGAGCAGCTGTTGCTGCTCAGAGGTCCTCAGCAGCTGGGGAAACAGCTGAGAAAGTGAGTGAGAGAAGAAAGCTAGAGAGAGAGAGAGAACAGTATAAAAACACCACTGGCAGCTGATCCCAGACTTTTATCACAGACACTTACACTCCCTTGCTAATAGTGCAACACATGTTTTCAGCCTCTAGAGAAGACAACCCGAGATTGTTTGGCATGGTAATAATGGAACAATCAGACATAATTTTCTGACATTTATTGTCCTTGAGCAAAAAGAAAACATAACCTACATGAAACGAAAACTTTAATTTCTGTAATGACCCTTTTAGTCCAGTCTTCGGTATGCTGTGAAAAGGCTATCTCATTGTTTCATTGCTCTGTGGTGATTTATAATCTTTAGACTTGCAGTTTATCTTTGTAGATAAGATGAAGTAACTTATCACTTATCACATTATTCATTTATTTTTAATACAAATTTCCATGGTTCAACCCCTACTGCAGATTTAAAATTGTCAAAATGATAGAAGTTTAAGATCTATCCTTCATGGCTGGGTCAGGATGTGAATAGGATTACAGTACATCACTATGGGTGTGTTTGGAATAGAATTTACTAATATTTCTTCCTTAGGCATTATGTACTGCATACTGTGTAGACTATGCACATTTCTGTATATGTGTGGAACACGTGTTTGACGGGTTGGATCCACATAGAAGCATGTCGAGGATATATTTGCAGCAGTCTTATTGAAATAAGCTAAATAAAACAAAACACTCCGGTACACGAGAACTACACAGAAGTAACATGAAGACACCAGCTGAACAAAGAGCTGAACTGAACAGAGGGTTTAGGGTACGTTTACACAGCAATGATATGCTTAAAACGGAGAAGATTTACTTTGAGTTGACACCATGATCAAAATGACGACTTTATTCGTCTATTCCTTTTCTTCCTTGTAAGCCTGTGACGAGAGTTCAAGAGATTTCCACGACGCATGTGCGAGAATTGCGAACTCCTTCAACTACTTTTCAGTTCTCGCGCATGCATCATGGAAATCTCTTGAACTCTCGTCTCATGCCTACAAGGAAGAAAAGGAATAGTCAAATAAAGTTGTTATTCTTGTTTGTTTTTTCGCACAAAAAGTATTCTCGTTGCTTGATAAACTTATACTGGAGCCACTGTTGTCACATGGAATATTTGGTAACACTTTACAATACGGGTGCACTAATAAGCATTAATTCATGCTTAACTAATGGACAAATCATACTGAATTAATGTGTAATGATTATTTAAGCTTTAAGCTATTCATTAATTACCACATTAGGAACTAATTAAGAGTCTGTAAGGTTAATGTATTAGTTAATACATGAATTGTTATTAATTAAATATGAAATTGTGGATTAATTTTATAATAACTCATTTTTTTAACTAATAGTGTCATTTAATTACCAGAATGATCCAAAGCCTTGTATTTCAACTTCCAGATAATATGACAGGTACACTAATATGCATTAATACATGATTAATTACTTCATTGTTACTGCAAATTCATGTACTACAATTACTAAATGACTAGTTAATAATGATGTGCCCCAACAAGTAAAGTCATAACATAATTATACCTTAGTAAATCATTTGCTAATGATTAATTAAAGCAGACAACTGGAAGTTGAAGTGCATAGCTTTGACTAAGTGTGGTAATTAACACATTAATTTACACTATTAGTTCATAAAATATGTTATTAAGGAATTAATACACAATGACACATTGAATTAATAGCAATTCATGTATTACTTAATCTATTAATCATATAGACTCTTTATTAGTTGCTAATGCAGTAATCATTCATTAATGGTTTAGTTCTTCATTAGTTATACATTAACTCATGATTATCCGTGCATTAGTTAAGCATGAATTATTATATTAGTGCATCTGTATTGTTAAGTGTTACCGAATATTTAAACATTTTCTTCATTGACTTTCTGGGCCGTCAAGTTTCGATCCCTTAGGCATCCTATGTAGTAGTGATCCACCTCTCAAATTTAAACAAAAATATCGTCATTTATGTTCCCGAAGACAAACGAAGGTCTTACGGGGTTGGTACAGCATGGGGGTGAGTAATTAATGACTTAATTTTCATTTTTGGGTGAACTAACCCTTTAAGCTTTTCATTAGGTTCTACTAAGCAGAACTAAGTACAGTAAGTTTATACGTTTTTAAGAAGCACATTAAGCTAAACAGTAAACATAAAAAAAGATGTCTGAGATAGAAGGAATAGATAGTTGATCTTCTTGGTTTAAATCCATTACCTCAAAAACAAAAAAGTGGAAGAGGGCTGTGGCAGACTGTGAATTTCATGCTGCCAACCAGCAATCTAGATACGTTTGCTTTCGAATGAACCTTGCGGTGGTGGGGCTTGGTGGAGTTTCCTCAGACAGTGTGTGTGGGGGTGCCGAGACCACGAACAAAGTGGTTTTAAACAGACAGTGGTCATAAAGAAGCCCATAAGTGCTTCACACTAGTGTAATAAAAGTGTATGGTTACTCTTTTTGGCAGATTAGGACAGACAGCCAGGAGAGTCACGAGTTGCCAGCTTCCCCCCCAGACAAAAACACCTTTCTCTGGGCATAGGAGCTGGTGGCCTGGCCTCCAGTCAACGAAGTCTTTGCAGACCAAAATTTCATTCACGTTTGCTGGGAGACTGTTTTGTCTAAAACATGCCGCGTGTGTTTGTAATTTTTGGAGAGTGTTAGGAGCGTGCAGATGGACTGACTTAAATGGACTGAAGTCTGAAATTCAATGAAGTTTTAAGAAAGCCACAAGATTTTTCTTTCCTCAACGTTGTAATTTAACAGTTCATTTTCCTTGAATGTACACAAACAGACATATTCAAAATAAATACTGCAATAAATCATCAAAAAAACGATTTTATTCAAAAATTAAAAATAATAATGGATACATAAAATGAAATGAATTGAATGAATAAATATATTTACATGGAAACAATTTCTACAAACCTCCTGATTTATTCAAAGAATGTATCTCCCTCCTCCCGCTGCAATATATATCAAACCGGTTGTTTGCTTCTTTTTACTGGTTAAGTTTAGAGTTTAGTTGTACCCAGATGATGTCTGACCTGTCTGGCAGGTTGATGAATATAAAGAATTTAATGGCCTCTTTTACAGTCTCTTAAATGGACATAGACAAGTGGTCCCTACTGAGGAACCTTTGAAAGAAAGTTTATTCATTTTGGATAGATAATGTGTCTGCTGTTTTTGTGACTCATAAACTTTCCAGCTGTATTTGAGAAGTCAAATCCAGTTTTGGTCTTGGTCTTTTCTTTTCGGATGAACTCTCCTTGTCATGGGGAAAGTCTTCACTGTCACAGTCTTTATCTTGCAATGAGTCTTTAAACATACATTTCAGTACCTTTTTAGTGATTTTGACTATCAGGGCATCATGCTATCCCTACGAATAAGTTGTCCAAGGCATGCTTGGCCTGCTGGGAGGTCGTATAACTTTCCTCACTTTCAGGGTGCTGTTAACAGACACAGTTTCTTGCATTACATGGTGCGTGGCAGGGATTTGTCTAACGGCAGGCCAGGACCACATGTCCGGATCCAGGGTTTTTGAGGAGTAGTCCAGATAGTCCTTGCTTTTTCCTTCATCTGAGGTTGTGATGTCTGCCATTGAGAAAAGGAGTGTGATTAACATGAGGGACAATATCTGGGAAATTCAAGGTATAGTTCATCCAAAAATGACAATTCTGTCATCATTTAATCTCCCTCATGTTGTTCCAAACCTCTAAGACTTACTTTCTTCTGTGAAGAAAGAATGGACATGGTACAGTTGCGCAAATTGCAATGAACGAGGACTAAGGACCATAGAAGTATCATAAAAAGTCGTCTGAAGTGATATGAAAACCTTTTTTGTGACGAACGGACAGAATTTTAGAGAAGAGTCTCTACGTTGACGTTCCGCAGCACAAACGTCCCTTCAAATGTAGCCCGTTCTCATCCCAAGGCGTCATCTAACTGATGCGTCAACATCCGACGCACATGGCACCCTTTAGCGTCAATATGAGACGCGCCTCCTAGTAGTCTAAGCCTAACCCTACCCCAGACCTAAACCTACCCGCGTCATCTAACTGACGCTAAAGGTTGCCATGTACGTCAGATTTAGACGCATGGTCAAAAGCGTCAGTTAGATGACGCCCTAGAAAGAAAAAAAGTGAGAATGCCAATGGCTGAAATTATCTTTTCAAGTACATTTATTTTGTGCTTTAGGAATTGTTTGTAAGGCTAAATTATATTGCTTTTGAATTTAATGCATTAAATAAAATGTATTAAAAAACAATGCCAATAAATTATAGAATCAAAAACATGCCTGTAGCAACAAAACCCAACCCTTATTGTACCCCTTCAATACAATTAAAAATTACTGTAAAGTTTTATAATTTAAATTCTTTAAAAGCAAACATGATTCATTCTGCCATCTGTGATCTATAGTGATACAATCATTATAGGTGGAGATAGTGAAGCTAAAAAACAGAAAATTGTAGTAGAAGAAGATCGGTACTAATGATGACATCATCAGGTCTCGGGGGAGGGGCTCTGATGACATTCCCTAATTGGCTGTTTTGTTGCAGGGGGCGTAACTCGTAGCAGAAGGTGTAATTGTAGCAGGATGGTTTGTTGTACTGCAGGACACAGTCAGATACATGTGTAAAATTGTTTAGGGTGACATAGTTACTCGAATAAGAGCAATATTAATTAATGTACTTACTATAGAGTTACTGTTAGGTTTAGGGTTAGTTACTTACTATAGTAAGTAAGTACATGTACTTACTATTAAAGGAACACTCCGACTTTTTGGGACTTTTGCCTATTTACCTTATCCCCCAGAGTTGGATAAGTTCATACATACCTTTTTCATCTCCGTGCGTGCTATAAGTCTGTTTGACGCACCCACCGCTAGCCTAGCCTAGCACAAAGACTGGATGTAAATGGTTGCAGCTAGCATACTGATCCAACTAAGTGACAAAATATCGCAAACATTTTCCTATTTACATGTTGTGGTTTGTATAGTCACAGAGTGTGCAAAAACAAGGTCACATGAGACTACTTGGCCGGGGTGATAACCGCATCACCTGAGACGCACTGTGACGAGGAGCAGAGAGTTCGTTCAGAGTTGGAGTAATCAGCAATTACTAGATTAAAAAGCATAGTTTATACATTTCTTCATCCGGTCAGCGTTTTTAGTTGGAATTCTGTGATGTTGTTACCTGGTCTTCCCTGTTTATTGTCGCAGCTCTTTACAATACAGCGAAAACCCATGATTGTAAACTACGCTTTTACTATGTATAAATTGATGACTCTGTTACCCAAACTCTGAACAAACTCTCTGCTCCTCACCACGGTGTGTCTCAGGTACTGCGGTTATCACTCCGCCCAAGTAGCAGTGCTTCGCCTTCTGAGAATATAGTTCCCAGTATTTATATGGTTAAAAGATGTCTGTGTCTCATGTGACTTTGTTATTTGTACACTCTGTGACTATACAAACCACAGCTTGTAAATAGGAAAACGTTTGCGTTATTTTGTCACTTAGTTGGATTAGTATGCTAGCTGCAACCATTTACATCCAGTCTTTGTGCTAAGCTAGGCTAGCGGTGGGTGTGTCAAATAGACTTATAGCACGCACAGGAGATGAAAAAGGTATGTATGGACTTATCCAACTCTGGGGGATAAGGTGAATAGGCAAAAGTCCCAAAAAGTCGGAGTGTTCCTTTAAGTCTTTATATGCTGATAATTTCCCCTTCCCATAATGAATCATTGAGAACACAGACAAGTTTTGTGCATTGAAAAGATCTGACTGTTTGTCTTATATTGGAGATTGTTATTTCTCTAATGAGCTCTCGTGAACTCTTTTTGACTTTTGGTGAATGACGACTTACATGGTATGTTTCTCGAAGGATCGAGTTCACATTGGCTCTATGCAGATTCAGATTTGGAACAATGTGAGGGAGAAATAATGATGACAGAATTCTTATTTTTGAGTGAACAATCCCTTTAAATGCTCACTATGAGACTGTTTGTCATCTTAAAAAGGCTTTCAGTATAAGGAAAGCACCTCTACAGCTTCGCTCTGATAAAAAGATGCATCATACACAGCAGCAGAGGGTGTAGCAGTTAAGTTTGGCTGCATTACGTCCCGTCCCTGCGTAGCGGTTCTTCTTGGGCAGCAGCAGAATGAAGGACACAGCCAGTGACACGTGGTAGAAACTGTGGACATAAGCATATTCCCACTCCTGCAGAAGTAAATGAGCAAGTCATTACCGCAGTTACGCAAACATGCTTTTCTAACAAATTGTGTAATGTGTTCCTCCAGTTGCAGTAGCTGTTTAAAGAGCTGCATCATATTTTTTACCTCAAAATAGAAGCGAAGCATCAAAGCAAGAGCACCGAAGCAGAACCCTGGCCCCACTTGTTGAGTGTAAACACTTTTGTCTGGATAAAGGCCTTTCTTTTCCTTCATTTTCTGTAACTGGAACAATGAAAAAACAATATTGTAAAACCTTGTGAAAGCATCTGCGGTTGATAATAAAATCTTGAGTTTCCATGTTGTCAATATGAGCAAAATACAATTCCTCATCAAGCTTATTTGAGCTCCGCTCTTATGACTAGATTAATCTGATGCATTTGAAAACAAATATGTTTCTCTATGTTTGGGGCTCTCATCCACATCGTGATGGCATTTTTTCCCCCTCTTTTTGAAACACTCTCCAAAGTAAATACATTTGAATTCACTGTTTTTGCATTGTAGTGTGGACTGTGAAATCAGAAGAATTCGAAACCGATGACATATGTTTAGTCCAACCCAATTTCACGCCAATTCGGATGAATTTTACGAGGTGGCTAATTTGCTAAACCTACCTCTGACCCTGCCCCTAAACCTACCAATCACTGGGGTTTCAACATGACATCATGACTTTTGCGTAAACTTACACGCCACTTTCGATTCAGGTGGCGTGTTATCTCTACGCATTTTGAGCTATCCGCGTGTATCTGCGTGTATGTCTACGCCATTAACGTCTGCGTCATTCCGCGTGTCAGTACACGCAGTAAAATCTCCAGTCATAAATGCCATTAACCCCAGTGACGGTTAAGTTTAGGGATGGGGTTGAGGTAAGTCATATCTTTTTTTTACCTAGGATGGTAAGGGAACGGTCATAAATGCCATTAACCCCAGTGACGGTTAGGTTTAGGGACGGGGTTGAGGTAAGTCATATATTTATATAACGTTAAGTCAACGGCGTTCATAAACACGCTGAAAGGCGATTATGCGTCTTGATAGCACGCCAAAAATGGAAATACGAATTGGCGTGGCATACACACGCTACTTCATGAGATCAGTCTGGGGGTTTAGACAAATTAGTCACCTTTTACTCACTTGTACGAATTCGTACGAATTGGTCTTGAGATAGCGTTGGTTTAGTCATGTGACGCATATTGCACCTATAGACCTTATGCAAAAGAGAAACAACCTTGCATCCATCTTTAGAATTTTGTCTTTGAACTTTGAACACGCGGCGCATGGGTTCCCTAGATCGAAAAGCAATGCATTTTCCCCATAGACTTTTGGAAAATCTCAAAAAATAAGATCTGTATTCAACAAAAGTGTTGTGACCTTTACTCGTTTTGTCTATCAAGATAATCTTTACAAGTTAATCCAAAATTTATACATTTTGAAGCCTACAGTATATAAAGTTTTTAAAAACAGACACAAGCAGACACAATAAAGTTTAAAAAACCACAAGCAGGTTATAACTGTGCGTTCTATGTCATAGATCAAAACGTGAAAATATTTAGAGGCTTTGTTCACCACAGACCTTATTTCAGATGATTTAGCAAAAACCCATTCAAAAATCCCATAGACTTTAGAGCGAGAGAACCATGAGTGCTAAAATGCTAACTCACTTCCGCGTTTTGGCCTAAAGAGTGACGTCGTAACTTAGCCACTCTATTAGCTGTTGAAGCAGAGTTAACGAAAGTTATGAGTGTAATGTTTGAAGCGGTTTGAATGTTTAATGATTGAGGAAGATTTTTAAAATGAGCGCATCATTCACAAATCCGCACAATCAAAACCGGAGGACAGAACACAACGAGCGCAGCGCTGAAAGGGGGCGGGGCTACATTTGGTCTATAGATATCTGTTTATACCGGCATGTGCCAGCTATGTTCTATTCACTTGCACATGCTGCTAAAGATAGATGTTTGTTCTTTGTACAATCTTCGTATTACACTCCTGCAATGATGACAGAAAACTTACTCGCAATTGCTGTCTTTTGGTAAAACGTTAAGGTGTTTTAAACCATACATTGAATGGAAGGTGTGACCTGGACACATCAGTAATTGATGGGATATTTTGCTAATAAAATAATCGAGCCAGAAGACAGCATGAGAACTGTATAATGTCTGGCCTCTCTGTATCATCTTAGTGAGCTTTTATTACATTTTAAGTGTTTTCCGAAGATTCAATGTTTGGAAAACGCTTGAAAATGCTAGTTTGGATGGAGAGCGTTTTGTAACGAAAATGCCATTATCAAATGCATATAGATTAATGTAAACGTTTAGCCTTAAAAGCACTGCATCTGATGTGTCTCAAACTCACCCATTTGACTGTTATCATAAAGACAGCTGTTCCAATGGGCCCGGAGTAGATGCCGTAGCCCCAGCGGTCCTGGTAGATCCTCACAGCCGCAGTCAACACACCAAACATGGTGAGCGAAGAGCGCTTGGGTTCATCGAAATCTCCCAGTGCTGGATGAGAGCAAATGGACACATATTTTTTACGTGACACACCGGAATGCCAGATATAAACACTTGTCACACTTCTCACGAAAAATAATATTTTAAATCGCTTTGTTTGACTGTTTGACCCGTGGGAGTGCACGTGTATTTTATTATAAAAAGATTTATACCTTTGCAGAACATCATTGAGATTTGCTCATCATTAGGATATGGATTATTTGCTCACCTAGTAGTGTGACCCACATCGAGATAGCTGTGCCGTACACGCTGAAGTACTCCAGAATCTCGTACTTCATGAAACAGAGAATGGACAAGCCCGGACCATCACACGCATGGTAAATCTGAGAACAGATGGAGAAAACACATGACTGCTAAGTCACCTTGATAGAGAGGTATCTGCTGAGAACATAAATGTAAATTTAAAAGGCTCTAGAATAGATTAGATGAAACTTTCCGTGTTCTTGTCTGGAAAAAAATGTATTAACAAGCCCTATTTTTATGGCCGTAGTCAGATATGCCTCGTCTAGTTGTACTATCAGTTGTGGTTCAGATTAGGCCAACAAGTAGCTTGAGTTTTGTAAACTTTACATTATTGGTTGTTTTTGTAATGCATTGAGAATTCAGGGCCATGTCACAAAGAATGTGTCATTACATTCCAATACGATGGAATCCATCTTCGACCAGTGCACCACTTCTCACAACTTTTTCTTCATCTTGTTCAGATGACATGTCAAGGTAAAATAAATAATATACCTAAAATTAGCTTTAATTGAGATGAAAATATCATACCTGTCATTTCTATGTACGTTTTTTGCATTTGTAATGTTGTTTTTCTATGCAAAATTAGATTCACCATTGTGTCGCATCACACACAAGCACCACATTAAGACAGTGTGTCTATGTTAAAAGCACATTCTTTTCTACCATTTTTTTGTAAGACCGTGTTCTGCGTGGAGGGCCCCTTAAAGAGTTTGTTCACCCCAAAAATTAAAGTTCTGTCATAATTTAATCGCCCTCAAGTTGTTCCAAACCTGTATGACTTTATTTCTTCTGCTGAACTCAAAATAATATATTTTGAAGAATGTCGGAATATGTGCCAGATTGACAATGGGGCCCATAAACTGTTTGGTTACCCATATTCTTCGAAATATCTTCTGTTTTCAGTGGAAGAAAGAAATTCATACTAATATGGGACAATTTGAGGGTGAGTAAATTATGACAAATTTCACTTTTGGGTGAACTATCCCTTTAAGCACAAGTACAGTACATCATTACTAATGACAGATACACAAGCTGTAAAGATACTGCAATCTCTTAGTACTGTATGTTTCTCCACACATATTTAAAATGAATAAAAAAAAATGCTGTTTTTCAATACACATCAATAAAAGCACCCATTCTCTTACCGCTATGAAGAACATTGTGAAGAAATAGACCATGGCCTCCATGTGGAAGCCCCTCTTGGCGGCCACACTGGCGGCAGGCAGGAACACCAAACTGCTGATGGTGGGCAGCAACATCTTGGCGATAAACGCTCCCATTGTGACCCAAATAAAAGCACTTGTCGACAACTTGTCTGTTTGTTTTAAACCACCAGATCGCTTGGAGAAGCGGCCGAGAGGTTGAAGAAGGAACTCTCACGTGCTCACAACCTCCTCTGGAGGATCTTTAAAGTTTAAATGGCTCAGAGGGGTATGTATGTGCACTGTCATCCGAACAGCAGCTGTCTGCGTGAGGACAGGGAGAGGCCTGCAATCACATGGCACGCTTCTGTCACACATGTTTGGGTTTGTGGAACAACAGCAGTGGGACAAAAGTGAAGCTATTTGTGGTGAACTTCACAATCTATGGAATCACAGAGTCAATGCTGAGTTAAAGTGTTTCCACGCATTAAAAAAATGGCTGGTGCGCCACTGGGCGTACAGAGAATTCTTTGAAACGTATTTTTCTCTGGTCAGTCTGGACGGCAATGTGTTGAGTCTCAGACATTGAGCTTCTCATGGGTGAATCGATCCTCAGCAGTGGCTATAGAAACAGCTGTCTCTTTTGGGTTATTGACATTGGCCTCGCGAAAGCACCTGGATGCGTCATTGCAAATCTGTGTTTGACGTGAATGTGGTTCTGAGGGTAAAAAAATGTGAATGGTTCTGGTGAGGTGTAGGCTTAAGATGTTTGTGTTAGAGACCTGTGAGTCTTGTGTAGACCCATACCAGATGTACTGATAGACCAAGGGCCTATTAAATGAATAAAGGGAACCCAAGAACAAGTTCTTACTTTGTACTGGTCACATTTCATGTGGTGAAAATATGTCTTTTATATCTTTGAAATCTATTCATTTATGCTGCTGAAACATTTTAGTCAAAAACTCCTCCAAGCATCAGATGATCTGCATCAGCATCCATTTAATTCAGCGTAACTGGCAAAAAGACTTGTTCACTCTAAATCAATAGGAAACAGATGCGACTTAGTGACGTTTCTCTCATTTAAACAGTGTTTTTGAAATTTAGCACATTAAATGGCAGCAAGATGAACTATAATTGTGTTCTTGCAACACCACGGGACGATTTAACCTTACCATTCTGTATCCTGTGGCTCTTTTGATGTGGCTTTAACGACTTTCTAAATAAGACTTCACACAGTCCACAACAGTAAGGAAAGTCCTTATTTTGTTATTTTGAGCACTAGGGAGAGTCTTGCTATGAACTTTGTGGCTGGTCAGTCACAGCTGTTCTTCTCTCAGCTGTTGCACCTGCGAGCGGAGCACAAAGGGTGCAGTGTGCCGAGCGCTCTTCACGCCCGACATTCTCTAAGTTACTCTGTAACGTGATTCTCCAAGACACCAAAGAGATTGCAAACCTCAGATACTTACAGAAGAGTCCACTTTCTTGACCAGTCACTGTCCTGGAATGAGGAGTCACATTTGGGGTCACATGCTAAAAAGTGCAACATCATTGCTTTCACTTGTCCATCTCGCTGTGGTCACATTTTTGTACAGCACTGCTGCTGAATTTGGCCTTGCAAAGTCAAAATAATGATTTGAAGTTTAATTTGAAGAAATTAATTGTTAAATCAAGTGTGCTTTAGTATACTTCTTTTGAACTAAAAACAAGAAAACTTTTAGTCTACTTTTGATGTACTTCTCAGAAGTATACTCAAAATTACACTTAACTTGGCCTATACTTGACTTATACTGACAGAAAAGCATATTTGGCCTATAGCCTTCTTGCATTTTTAGATTGAGGTGTAATTAAAGGGTTAGTTCACCCAAAAATGAAAATTAAGTCATTAATTACTCACCCCCATGCTGTACCAACCCCGTAAGACCTTCGTTCGTCTTCGGAACACAAATGAAGATATTTTTGATTAAATTTGAGAGCTGTATCACTACCACATAGGCTGCCTAAGGGACTGGCTCTTGACGGCCCAGAAAGTCAATGAAGAAAATGTTTAAATATCCCAAGTGACTACCGTGGCTCAACTATATGTTTATCAAGCGACGTGAATACTTTTTGTGCGAAAAAACAAACAAAAATAACGAGTTTATTCGACTATTTCTTTTCTTCCTTGTAGGCCAGAACGAGAATTCCTTAGATTTCCACGACGCATGCGCGAGATTTGCGATCTGCTTACACCAGCTTAGAAGATACAATAAGATACAATAAAGAAGATACAATAAAGGAAGCATTTCTTTTAATGATGTCTCAACAGTTGTTATCGTCAACATTATCCATATAAAGTATAAAGTCCCTATTTCAGGTGATTTTAACATCATTTCATTTTAATGAGAAAAATAAATTAATCAAATTTTGAAATTAGCCTATATGATTATTTTCAGAAAATCTGAAAATGGATGTAATTTACCTCTACACAACATTCTGTTTGTAATTAGGTCTAAAACATGTTTAAAGGGGTGGTATAATGACCCTTTTCATAATATGTATAAATGTACAAAAGTATTTTGAGCTAAACATTTTGACCTTTGAAAAAGTTTTAGCTCAAAATACCCCACAGATAATGTTTTACAGCATGTTAAAATTGTCCCCTTTTGAGGGTCATTAAAAAACGCATTGTTTTGTGTGTCCCTTTAAATGTAAATGAGCTGCTGCTCCCGGTACAGAGGGCGGAGCTTCAAGATCTTGTGTGTTAGCAGCTCTGATCAGTGTTGCCAATTTAACGCCTTTGTCGTTATTTTTAGCGATTTTTCAGACCCCTTTAGTATCATTTAAAAAAAAGCAACTAGCAACAATTTTTGTGACTTTTTGGACAAACGTCAGTAACCTCCAAATGTTGCCAGTATTGTCCTGCGAGCGCGAGGTCTTGCTTTCTACCTGTCGTCACTCTCTCAAGCTGCATCTCCAAGTTCAGTGAATGGCTAAGAGAAGCGCATGGCCGCTGACAAACGCGAATGAACAGTGCTTTTCCACAGACTTATCACTTATCTGCTTTTCTTTAAAGAATTTAGTTTGACCATTTTTATTTTATTTCTTTTCTTGTGCTTATTACTTGTAACACTCATTATCACAGAGCTTAGTTCATCCAGTTCCCGAACTCTCTCAATTTAGATAATGTTCCACATATAATTGTTGTGAATTGTCTCTTGTGCTGTCTTGTAAAGCTACGGAATGGACAGTGTCCAAAACAAATTTCCCTTCGGGGACAATAAAGTATATATCATCATAATAGGCCTAAAAAATGTAATCATTCATATTATAGCTACTCGTTCTATTGTATGACAAAAAAAAAAAGTAAATTATAACAGCTTTATTTGACATATATTATATTGGCTATATTATATTAAATAGAGCATTAATTTACAGAGAAAACGCACTAGGCTGACGGAAGGCAAGTATGACGCGATGACGTCATTAATATGCTAATTGACGTATGACGTCATCTAGCAACTTTTAGGGAAGGCCTTAGCTACTCTCCTTTGAAAATAGTTTGCAACACTGGCTCCGATTACCTCACGCAGACAAGCACTAAAATATCAGAAACTGTTCTGCATGTTTAACCCTAAAACCGTATTCTGGACAAATGTGGGCAAAATAGTTTTGATCTATTTAAAAAAAAAATACTTCCCTTGATCTGAGCGGTACAAGACTTGGCTAGTTTTCCTAAGTTTGTCTCCTGAACACATCAATTTTTTTGACTCAATTCTACAATGTTAAGTGTGTAAAAAAAAAAGCTCCTTAATCTTGTATTTGGGTCAAAAATGGGCACCCATTGAAATGAATGGGAAAAAACTGTAATTTAGAGCATTCTGAAATAAGCCAAAATAAGACACCAGGTGACAGCAAAGTCACTTCATCTTTAGGTTTTAGCTCTAAGAACTTATTAGAATGATATTTTAATGTAGTTAAAAAAATAAATAAATAAAACATAAAAATAAGCATAATTTACATAGAAAATATGGTACTTTTTGAAGTAAATAAATAAAAATAAAAAACCCCAAAAAAAACAACACCATAAATGGATAGACAAAACTTTATCGAAGACAGTGATATAACATTTATAATAAATAAAAATTAGGATCACACCTGAGTCCTCATGTCCACATTTGTCCACAATTACAGGATTAAGGGCTATAAAGTGAATATGGTTTGAGGGTTAAACTGGAGTCATACAATGATGGAGAGACTCAAGAAGTGACAACAGGACGTTTCTGAATGGTTAGTTGATGAATTTATGTTGCTTATGTGGTATTAACTATCTTCAATTAGCATATTCTGTCATGATAATCTATAAATCGCTCATGTGGGCAGCAACATTACACACTAAACAGCTGAGTGTATTTGGCTTTTGGTTAACATTAACCAAATATCCTGTGTGGCCTATGTGACGATGGCGCGTTTTCAGAGGAAGAGCATATTTTCACGTTTACTTAATTTTGATGACAAAGACAATTTTTTTCCCTCTTTGGAATAACCTTGATGAATGAAAAATGGACTGGAGCAAGTAGGATATTCATGTTCACTGTACCAAAATATGTTTTCTTTATAGCATCAACAAACTGTTAGAAAATAGTGATCACTTGCACTTTAAAATACATGTCTGCTTATTTGCCCATATCTTTGCCCTTAGCTTTCAATCAGTTAGCATAGCAGAGCTGATTCATTGTTCCAAAACAGACCCTGCCGAATTAGGCTCTAATAACATGCCTGTCGTGTGAGAAGAACATTTGTTTGGACTATGAATGTAGTGGATGCATTCATGTGTGGTACATTAGACCGCTATTTAGAGAGCATTGTTGTTGTCTATTCATTCCTAACTTCTTTTTTTTTTTATTTCCACAAAATACACCTGGGTTTCCATCCGCAGTTTAGAATGAAGGAAAACTTCTATTTTTTTTCTTGTGTGTTTCTAACAACTGAAATTCATCAGCATTTTTCCTACACAGCCTTGGAAATATTGAAGGATCTCTCTCCTTCTCTGTGTCACACACACAAACTTTCCCTGTGTTTTCTGCCTTGTAATTTTAGGCTTTTAAAAAGCAACCATTCCTCCAGACTTCCAGACTGTGCAAATCTCCTGAAGTATGTCTATCACCATACAAATCTGTGGTCGAGAGGAGTGTTTGATTGAGCTATAAGTGTAGCGAACCGTCCCTAATGTACAGAGCAGACAGACAGGCAACTAAGAGAACATGTGGTCTATAAATGTACACGTCACACACAGGCATGGTGGTCTCAACTATCTGCTTGTGCCCAAGCCGTTTTCGCCATCCTTTTCCTCTGTCTTCCTTCCAGTCTTTTATTACACAGCAAAAAAAAAAAAAAAAAAAAAAAAACAGTTAATCAGTAATTTTGTCTTGATTTCCAGTAAGATAATCATCCATGAAGCAAGATAAATTGTATTTACATCCCTTACACATAGTACAATACCAGATTTTTGTTAGGGGGTAAAATATAAAATTTTTACTGTATGAAAATTATTTTATCTATCGAAAGTCCCCATAAAACGCATAGCATATATGAAATTATCCATAATAGATATATCAGGTGGAGCTGGGGAAGGTGGAGGGTTTCAGAGGAACATTAAAGGGTTAGTTCACCCAAAAATGAAAATTAAGTCATTAATTACTCACCCCCATGCTGTACCAACCCCATAAGACCTTCGTTCATCTTCAGAACACAAATGAAGATATTTTTGATTGAATCTGAGGGCTGGATCAGTCCTACATAGACTGCATAAGGGACTGGCTCTTGACGGCCCATAAAGTCATTAAAGAAAAGGTTTAAATATTCCATGTGCCTACAGCTGCTCAATTATAAGTTTATCAAGCGACAAGAATACTTTTTGTGCGAAAAAAACATAAATAACGACTTTATTCCACTATTCTATTACTTCCTTATGGGCGCATGCGCGAGAACTGAGACGAGGACGTTCTCATTCGTCTACTTCTTGTTACCGGGTGCTCACCGCTCAGGAGTTTTACTGCCACCTACCGTATAAAATGATGATCCATATATAAGGCGCTCTGGATTATAAGGAACACTGTCGTTTTTTGAGAAGATTAAAGGCTTTTAAGTGCACCTTATAGTGCGGAAAATACGCAAATTGAAAAGCGTTTGTACAGCGCGCATCTTCCTCTGCTTGTAAACAGAAAGTTTTGCGCTTCCAGCACATCATCTTATACGGTAGGTGGCGGTAAAACTCCTAAGCGGTGAGCAGCCGGTAACAAGAAGTAGACGAATGAGAACGTCCTCGTCTCAGTTCTCGCGCATGCGCCCATAAGGAAGTAATGGAATAGTGGAATAAAGTCGTTATTTATGTTCTTTTCGCACAAAAAGTAGTCTCGTCGCTTGATAAACTTATAATTGAGCCGCTGTAGGCACATGGAACATTTAAACCTTTTCTTTAATGACTTTGGGCAGACTATGGGCCGTCAAGAGCCAGTCCCTTAGGAAGCCTATGGAAGAGTGATCTAGCTCTCAGATTCAATCAAAAATATCTTTACTTGTGTTCCGAAGATGAACGAAGGTCTTACGGGGTTGGTACAGCATGGGGGTGAGTAATTAATGACTTAATTTTCATTTTTGGGTGAACTAACCCTTTAAGGCCCTGTTTACACGAGAACGCTCGTGGGTGAAAACGTAAAAATATTTTTTTGGATGTGCCTTTTGTTTACACGGTGACGGTGTTTTTGGGGCTTAAAAACTTAAAAAAGTGAAACCACCCTCCAGAGTGGAAATCTTAAAAACGCTCCACCGCCGCGTTCCCGTGTAAAGGGTAAAAACGCAAAAGTCTGCATGACAGTGAAGGTTGTACGCAGGCGCGTGGACTTGATGTTGTTGTGTGGCAGTGCTTCACGTTGCCACCTAGCTGCCTGGAGTGCATGCTACATTGAATTTCACACTCTTTTGCGTCACCACATGCACGCGGATTTCCCACCAAAAACGCTCGTCTAAACGTAGAATAAAAAGGGATAACAGATCTCTTCAGAATCGTTTCTGTGTAAACATAGCCTAAAAGTGCTGTAAACTGCTACAACAAACACTGACCAACTATTTAAATGTTGAGCAGCAAGCTAATTGGTTGCAGATGCAACAGGAACCAATCAGCTTGTGCTGTGCAGTTAACAATTTAATTGTGAGCAGGTTGCATTAAGGACCCAGCCTACGCCATCTAGAGTTGACAGATGTAATGCCATGACAGAACATGGGATTTTAATGAACAACAACAATGAAATGTTTGTTTTCCAATAAATAGACAGTAAACAATACAGTTTTTAATTTGTTGAGCTCTCTTTTTCCATTAGTTTGCTCAGTCACCATTTCAATATCTTTTCAGAGACACTAATCTCCATTTTTGTCATTGTACTTATTAGGATAATTATCAGGATTCCCATTAAGCGTTTTTACACTATGGCCTGTGGAAGTGATGGGGGTTTAGGCAGTGGTGGTATGTAAGTCAAAATTACTGTACAGCAGGAGACATGAGAGGATGATCTGGAATAGACAAAGTGTGTGTGGGGAGGATGAATGGACTGATGTGATGAGGAGGGGTACGGGGAGTCTGTGTGTGTGTGTGTGTGTGGGGGGGTGCTTCTCTGTGGGAAACGACAACTTCCTCCCTGTCTGTCTGCAAGCGGAGACCAGTAGACAGCAGTTTGGCTGAGTCTATGGCAGTGTGGCTCCGCTCCACCACACAGCAGAAGGCAGCCCATGAGCTTGGCACTAGCCGGGAAAGGGTTTTTTTTATGTGGGCGTTCCCAAACTCTGCCACTCTCTTCCTGCTGGGACTGAAGGGAAGAAAGGGGGAGGGAGGAGGAGAGGACGGAGGAGAGGAGGGATGCAGGAGCACACCTTACCCTCTTTACAAAGCACATCCTCAGAACACACCATTAGAAACCACCAGCACCACCTACACTGTCCAAGCAGCACTCAGTACCAACACTGACACTGGACTGCAGGTAAGGGCAAATATTTACTGTGTGCCTGACTACTCTACTGTGTGTGTGTGTGTGTGTGTGTGTGTGTGTGTCCATTTCACTGAATAGTGCTGGATGTTTTGGGAAAAGAGCATGGGAAGCCAAGCAGACTAGACACTTGTTTTACAAACCTAAACAAACAGTGTTTGACTGCTCTGCGGATGCAAAGAGCTGGGTGACAGTGAAATAAAGTGAAAGTAATGGTCTGCCATAAAAAGACATGTGATAGTAATATAGCCTATATAATGTGGCACTGAGTTTTTTTGGTCCAGCTGCAGATAACAGCTGAAACTTACTTTAAATCAAAAGTAGAAAATGCTCCTTGCATGATTAATTTTACAATAAATATGAAAATGGTGATTTTTCTCTTTTATACTGTTTGTTATTGAAAAGTCTACTTCAGTTAAAATATTTAGCTTTGATGAGTCCACCATGTTTTGAAATGTCCATTTGAAAAATCCCTAGAAAATTAATGTGTGGTTTTGATAATGTGTAAAGCAAGAGGGAAATGAATTTGATATTAGACTTGAAAATAGCTACTCACATAAATGAATCACCGTGGATGATGAATGGATGAGGGGAACCACAAGAATCAGTGAGCAGCTTAAGGGTGGATAGCATCCAAAGCAAAAGAATGAGAACGATAAAGCCCTAAAAAGTACAGAGATTTCATGGCCATGAATTAACAATTATTTCCCATGATCTTAACTAAATTAAAACGAGTGAAGTAATTAGTACAAGGTTGCCACGATTTAGCTAAAACAAAAGAACAAACACTTCATATAATTTTTTTTTCCAGAATGTCATGTGTAGGGCTCCATAAAAGTACATATTCTGTTTAAACTTTTTACTAATTTGCGATAATGACCTGCTGACTGTACATTATTTTGCTTAAGCTACTTGCCAACTAAATAAATATGTAAACATGAAATATCGATTAGAGTTTAAATTATTTTCAGGTAAATTCTCAGCTGAGAAAAAAAAAATAGTTTACAATGTCCCCCCCCAAAAAAATGAGTTTGTTTGTTTTAGTTTTTGACCAGCAACAAAGATGGGCACTAACAATATTACAATAATATAAATACTGATGTCTTCCAATGTCACTTTCACTACAGTTAGTGGAGATGAAAGATGACACCAGATGCGTTTTTATGAAACAAGAGTTTTTTTGTGTATTTATTACCACATTCATTTAATTTAACTATAATCATGAGCACATTGTTATTTAGCACAAAGAACTGTATTAAACTGTTATTCTTCTTGTAATTTATATATCCTTCTCACATTCACAGGAAATATTTTGTTAAAACATAAAAGAAATCACATTTCCAAAAGGAAAATACATTTTCATGAACAGAAAAAAATGTTATTCCATAAATTCAGGTTGAGTGTATCCAAAAAAAAAAATCAAATATTGTATAAATTCCATAGCTTGAAATCCCTTCAAATAAAATCTGCCAAATGCATGTGTAAATGTGAATGTTTATTGATTATCTGATCTCAATAGATCAGTTTCATCTGCATAAATGTGTCACAACACTTGCTGCTGGTCTTTCAACACTTACATGGTTGACATGCTGTGAGTTTGTACACTCTTAGAAAAAAGGGTTCATTGGGGTTCTATGAAGCATACATAGGGTTCTTTACTCAACTCCAAAGAACCTTTTATGCTAAAAAGGTTCTATAATGACAAAAAGGTTCTTTATAGGCTATTATTAATTCATATATTACTTTATTCTGCACCATTTTGTAGTTGTAATTAAATTATTGTTTATTAAACTGTTGTAGTAACTTAATATCACATTTTAACACAGTCTCATCCCAAAAAGTCATATAACTGACGTTTTGGGACGTATTTTGACCATACGTCAATATCCGCCTTTTTAGGGCCCCCTTAAACGTCGGTAGATGGCGATCCCGGGCCGTCATACAACTGACGCTTTACCTTTAACGTCAGTTAGGTGACGGGTTAGGTTTAGGGTTAGGTTTAGGTATGGGGTAGAGTTAGGATCCCATAACCTCATCTACCGACGTTTAAGGGGGCCCTAAAAAGGCGAATATTAACGTATGGTCAAAAGACGTCCCAAAACGTCAGTTATATGACGTCTTGGGATGAGGCCGGGTTGCACATTTTAATCATGCTGATTTTTGGAGGAGAAGAACTGAAATGGCACTCTTCGTGTGATATTGATTAACTACATAATATATTTTCTAACCCCCATATCTTGAATTTTGTGATCATTCACATGCATTCATAAATACATTTTAGGGTCTTGATGTTTGTCAATAATATGAAATATTTAATGCGGAAACGACAAAACAAATGATAATGAATGAACCCAAAAGGTTCCATACAGAACCTTTTTCCTGGTTACAAAGAATTCTTATTATTTAACCCTTAAAAGGGTTCTCTATAGAACCTTTTAGGGGTTCCAAAAACGTAGCGCTAATAGAACCTTTTCTTCTAAGAGTAGAAGAAATCACCTGTTTCATAGAAAGCTGCAATATTGATTTTCCACTTTAAGATGGTGGACGTGAGAAGGAGAACTGAAGAATCCTTGCATCTGGTCCCTGTGACCAGAAGCTCATCCAGAGAAGGATGAGTCTGCTTCCAGCTCACAGACAGGGCTTCCCACCCCACTCCCCCTCCAAATGGGGAATGGCCCTACTGTCTGTCTGCTGCCAGGGAAAGAAAAACACCCCTCTTCCCTTGAGCGGAGGGCCCAGGGGAGGGGGTTAGCCTGTGTTTACTCTCTTTCGTGGCCTGGGAAACTCAGAAGAGGAAGGTCTGTCTCGGCGGTCGCAGCCTCGTCGCGTGGTCTGTGGGAGACGAGTGTTTGGCGAGCTGGCGGGGCTCCAGCTGTGTCTGGGGTGGATAATGAACTCCAGGTGCTCCAGTGGGTAGTTTAAGACACCTGTCACCAATATTTAGTGCCAGGAAAAGCCAGACTGCAAACAGAGTGAGATGATCTGTTTGCTTTCTTTAAGGAGCCTACCTAATTGGAGGTGCAGGTCTGATGAGAAGTGTATAATGAAGTGTATACGTTCTTGCATCACTGGACTTAAATACAAGACAGAGTATTGCATTCACCCTTTCATTGTATTTCATGTGTTCCGGTCACATAAAACGTCATGCAAACTGAGAGGGCATGTTTCCTAATATATTTAAGCCAAGTGGATTTTGATTTAAAAAAAAAGAAGAAGCTATTTGTAGCATCTTTGATTCACCCAAATAGGGGCGATTTTATTTCACGATAAAAACATTTATATTTTTATTATTTTATTTTAAATTTTTTTCTAATTAAAAACAAGAACAAAGAAGCAAATTGCAATCAACAAGACAAATACAATTAATGGAGCAAAGATAGAATTTCAATTATTGTCCCCAAAACAAGTTTTACTATCATTGTGTACCTGCTATTTGGTACCCTCAGCATATGGAATAGCTGGACCACACACACACATAGCTTTTGTCATGATTTATCTATCTGCCTAGGGCCCTAAATGATACTCTCACTGTCATCCATTCAAATATATCCTCAGAACATATAGTAGTTCTGAACGAAAAACAATCTCCTTTTGTGCTTATATCTGTATTTAAACCTATGCTTTGAGAGGCTATTCAGTTTCTTTTTGACCCAAATATTCATGTCCTACAGGATGGGGATCTGGTTAAGGGTCCAGTATGTGGAGAGCTGTCTGGTGCTGCTTGGTCTTGCAACGCTGGCTCTGTCTCTGGGAAATCTCTCAAGCAGAGGGCAGGTTTGTAATGTTGATAAGTTATTAGTTTTATACTATGATGATAAATCAAAATCCAAGTTTACATCAGAGCACCAAACTACAGAACTACAAACTACTTTTTCTTGTTCTTACCTCACTATTTTTTTACTTGTAATTCTCTATTTCAAAGATTACAATTATAAGAAACGTTATAGGCTTCTCTGAGCACAGATGTTGGTCTCCAATGCTCACTTTAATAAATGAACTCTTTATTTTCCAAAGGAAGAGGGTGTTCCCTCTAACAGTCTGGAGGACGGGCTGGAGGTGATCACATACTGGTGGGGAGAATGGACAAAATGGACCGCCTGCACACGTACCTGTGGAGGAGGTGTCATGTCACAGGAGAGACACTGTCTAAAACAAAGGTCAATGAACATCAGCTTATCACATTTTATAATACGGAGGCTTATAATAAGATTTAACAACAAGACACAGGGTTTCCCTGACACTCCCCCTCCTTTGAAATACAGCAACTAGTTAGCTAGTTATAGTAGCTAGCTGGAATGGAAGATCATTTTTAATGACTCACGAACAAAAAAAAATAGAAAGCCATGCTTTTGGTAAAGCATAAAAAGTTAGACATAAAAAGTTGAAACTATGAGATACAAAGTCATACTGTAATTATGAGATAAAAAGTCAAAATTATGGCATAAGTCAAAATCCCAAGAAAAAAGTCAAAACTATGATGTCATTATTATGAGATAAAGTCAAAATTATGACATAAAAGCAGAGATTCATAATTAAACATTTTAAATGATGAGATACCAATTATGAGATAATAAAGCCCCTTTCACACAGCTCGTTGATCCCGGGAAATTGCCGGGAAATAGCCAGAGCGCCTTCTGTGTGAACGCAAACACGGCCCGGGATTGATGCCGGCATCGATGCCGAGTTGGGGACCTAGTAACATTGCTGGAATCAGTCCCGGAATGTGTGAACAAAAGCCAGGACCAATGCTGTAAGGGGTGTGTCATAGTGATGATGCTCATGCCATTGCGCGACTCTGTTGCTCTTAGAAGAAAGTTTGCGTTCGTCATCAACAAAGAAAGGATGAACAAATGTCTGCAAACTGGAAAGAAGCAGAGACCAGGAGCTCCTCACTATCCGTGCTTTGTGGAACGGTATTCGCGGTATGCGGTATGTACATGTTTTCGACGTGTACGTTACACGTCTCATCCTGACGTCATGTGTCTTTCCGGGATTTTTACGGGTTGTGTGTGAACGCACTCCCAGCAAATCACTGACAGTGTGAATGAACCGAAATCAAACAATCCCGGGACAAATGCCGGGTCACATTGTCCGTGTATTTTCCGGAAACTCTGTGTGAAAGGGACTTAAGTAATAAACATGAGAAAAAGTCATAATTGGGACATTAAAAGTCAGACGTACTAAGCCATGATAATGACATTAAAATAAACTGTATTCAATTCAATCAGTTGTCATAATTGGCTTTTTTATAAAAAAATTTTGCCTCATATTTATGACTTAGTGTCTCATACTTTTGAGCTTTTATTTCATAATTATGACTTAGTATCTCACAATTTAGACTCTTTTATGTCATTATGTCATGATTAAGATTTACCAAAGCATATGATTTATTTTCTTATGTGGGAGAAATGGGTTTCCATAAGTTAGCCTGTTAAAAATTCTTTTGCATTTAGTTTTGTTTCAAATCCTTAAACATAAATCATTAAATTCTTTTACTTGGCACCAGTAAAAAAGAGAAATTTTGAGAGTGCAATATTCTTCTAAACTAAAACAATATATCTTTCTTTCAAAGAAAGAAAACAACAACTGGTAAAGACAACATGACGTGCACAGGCAATGCAAAAAAGTATCATCTCTGCAATGCAAAGGTGAGCTCACAGGATATGTTTTTCCTTTTCTCACACACATATACACAGTGCATTTAGATAGACCAAAAGAAATGCATCCCAGATGCCTAACTTGACAGCGAGCCTCGTGTTCCACTTCCACCCGAGGCTTACTGTAAATGCATAATTTGCTCTTTTTAGTCAGTTTTAAGTTTGCTTAATGTGCAGTGGCAACCAAAAAACAGTATTCAGTTGTATTCAACTGATTGTATTTCTGTGAATTACAGGACTGTCCTGCTACAGGAAGGAGCTTCAGAGAAGAGCAGTGCTGGTCATTCAACTCTCAGGTTTATAGTGGAAAAAATTACCACTGGAAACCTCTCTATCCCGGTATTACCAGTTTTAATTAACGAAGCTTTGCTGTGAAGGTATCATTCATGTTGAAACAATGAACCCTGTTTATGTTCCTGTAGATGACTACGTTCACATTTCCAGTAATCCATGTGACCTGCACTGCACAACCTCTGATGGTCAAAGACAGCTGATGGTACCTGCACGGGATGGAACATCTTGCAAATACAGCAATTACAGGGGTGTGTGTGTAGATGGGAGATGTGAAGTAAGTTACACTGCAGATCTAATATAAGGATATGTCCTTGTATTACTTTTCTCATGCATGTGACCTGAACTTATAAGCTGATGTGTAACTTTGCAGCCCATTGGATGTGATGGTGTTCTCTTCTCCCCCAACACCCTGGATAAGTGTGGTGTATGTCAGGGAGATGGGAGCAGCTGCAGTCGTGTTACTGGGAACTTTCGTCGTGGGGTTTCTAGTCTAGGTAATGTCAGCTCAGTGTTCCCTTTCGAGGGAACTCACGCTGTGTTGTATGACAACACTTTGGGGAACGCTTTTGACGTACACACACGATCTGAATGTGTGAGCTGCTTGGGAGTGGAGCAAAACAGTCAGCTCTCGCGAGGGGGCTGGATGTGCATACTGTGAACACTTTCCCTTGAGGAAGAGTTTCCCTTGCCTGGTCATGTTTGAAAAGATAGAAAGTGCACAGCCTTACACTCCCCGGGAATGGGTCTCATGGCTGCTTCACTTGTGGGTATCACAAATTGGGCTAGGGGGGGACCTTGAGACGACTTTCTCTGCTCTCAATCTCTAGCTCTAGTGCTCATTTTCGGGGTCCGGAAGCCCGCTCTGTGGCTTTCTTCTGCCCTGCGCGAGTGGATATTAATGGGACTATCCAGTCCTAAGCATTGATGCTGGCGATTTGGGTGACTCCCAGGCCTTTTCTTGCAGTATGAAGAGCTTGTGGAGGTTTTAACTACTAGTGCATGGCGAAGCTTAGTATCAACTGGCCAACCGAGAAGCGGGAAGCATTCAAGAAAAGACAAGCTAGATTTATTTCGTATTTATTTATTTATTCAGTACACGTTAATGAACAGTCTTAACATATCTCCTCTGAATGAAGCTCTGGTACAACAACCTCAAACTGTCAGACTTTAGTTTAATGTATGTAGAAAGTGAAGGTGGGGCCAGTCCATGAAAAACTTTATAAATGAAACAGCTAATTTTAAAATGAATAAAATTTTCAAAATTGAGCATAATGTATTTTCCCAAAATATTACACTAATGGTATGACAGAGGATTTTGATCAAGTATTTTTTTTTTTGTGAACCAGATGAACGCTTCCTGCTGTCAAAATCACAACCTCCACGTCAGGGTTTGACATTCTTTCCAGATCTCCACACTGAGGTGTCAAGGTCTTGGAAGAAGCCGTTCTCCTCACGTCTCCCCACAGTTTATAATTATTCAGTGATCATGGGGCTCAAGGAGAATGGCTATGTGACGATGGCTAAGGTTGAAGAGACATTAACTGCATATCTCTCTCCTGAGATTGTGCTGAAAACCCCTTCGTTGCTCACCAAGTCTTGGCATGTAACATTTTCCCTGGTGGGCAAGGCGAGATACATCTGTTCCTCCTCAGAGACATCAGGAAATTAGCTTAATTAAGATTAATTTAGATTAATTAACCCCAGCACATACAGTGCTTCAGGGTACTCTATGTTACCCCCCCCCCATTGAGGTTGCGGTTATGAGGGGTTTGCCCTCCATAAGGATGTCCGTAGAACATCGATTTGGTTAGGCTGATTGCTCTGGTAGATTTCCTTGAAGCCAGACGAGGACTTCCAAATATATTTCAGTGGGTGCTACCTACCATAGTAGGTTCCGAACAAGATTAGTCTTCGTATGTACACAGTCCCCTGAATCGCTTTGCTCCTGGGAGTTCTAGAAAGAATTGCGGCCTGAGGGCTTTGGGCCCTGAGGGGGGAACAACATGGTATTCTCATTGGCAATCAGATTTGCAGGCTCTCTCTGTGGCCTCTTCATGTCTGGAGTTCGGTCCAGGTAGGGTTCTCACCCTTTGGCCGGATTACGTACCTAATGTGCCCACTAATGTGGCCTAGTCCACAGTCTTTCAGGCCTTTCATCCTTCTCCTTATGTGGCGGAACAAGAGAAGCTTCACCTGCTCTGCCTGGTTAGGGCGCTAGAGGTCTATGTTTAGAAAATTTCTCAAAGAGAACGAACTGACCAGTTACTTATATGCTTCAGCCCCCTGGGTAGGACTGCTCGGTGGCCAAACAATCTATAAGCAGGTGGATTGTGGAAACAATTTCTATGACTTAAAGAGTGTGCGGTCTGCATTCACCTCTTCAAGCTAGAGCTCATTCCACAAGGGAAATGGCACTTTCATAAGGTTTCTCAGTTTGGACCTCCTTATGTGCTTATGTACTGCTTATGTACTGAGTCATGCCTGATCATCTTCATACAAAGACAGGCATTTGTCAGCATGGCAAGTGAGTATTTTGTTCCCCAAAGTGTCGTCATACGATGCAGCTTGAGTTCCCTCGAAAGGAAACATCTCGGATTACGCATTTAACCATGCTTCCCTGAGAGGGGGACGAGATGCTGCATCCCTTTACCATACTTCCTGCAGGCCTGTGAGCGGCTTGCTTTATCCTATACAAAGCTACCTTTGCTTTATTGCTTGCTTCCCTTTATAACTTCGCCATACGCCGTCACACATCATGGGCTGACGAAACCCCAATCAAGTTTGGACAAGTTGCACACGTGCTTCAGACGCTTGCACGCCGAAGGCATTCCCCAACATGCCATTGTCATATGATGCAGTGTCTCGTTTTCTTTCAGGGAACCATGGTTACATGCGTAACCTGTGATGTTTTGTAGAATGGCATTCATATTAAATGGTTCTGAATAAACTCATCAAGGAATTAATATCCTAATTAAGTGAACTGTTTCTTTGAAGGTTATTCTTTGATAACTCAAATCCCAGAAGGATCATGGGACATCCAAATTATAGAGAGGAAGAAGTCTGCAGATATCCTGGGTGAGCAACTGTACTGTAAATCATTCAGAGTGGTATAGCATGTGAATTATGTCTTCCCTATGCTATCTGTACATAGGAACTACTGAAGAGACTTTTTGAGGTTTATTTTAAAGTACAAAGTATAGAAAATTAAAATGTGTAAATAAAGCTCTGTAAATACTTTTCTTGCATTTTTTACAACACATTTTACAAAAAGGAATAAAAAAATCATCTTTTGGAAATTGATCTTGATGCTTTAAATAAGAAAAATCCAACTTTTAAGGACACCAATTTTACTTTGTGAATGAATAATGTATTATAAAACTAATAAATGTTCTTCCTTAAAATACAGGGAACATAAGTGAGGACATCCCTATGTTAAATTCCCATAGCGGCAGGCAGATTTTTATTTTTAAAGGCCAGTTATTTCATGGATCCAGGATCCTATGCATCCTGATAAAGTTTCCTTGGCCTCTGGAATTAAAGTAGCCCACATCATCACACACCCTTCACCATACCTAGAGATTGACATTGACACTCAATGGAATACTTGGGCCAAATACTGGAAATACATTTGGCATTGGGACAGGCCCTTTGAATGGCTTGAGTGCTCAACTGTGCACTAGACTTTCAAAGTATGACAAGTACTTCATACTTCATCTACAATATCAAGTGAAAGCTTGGGTTTTCCATGATGGCAAATAGGCACAAATCTAATTGCCCTAGTAATTCATTCAGAATCGCCCTTTCCGAACTTACAAGGAAATACAAGTTTAAGGATAAGGATAGCTTAAGGATATATATATATATATATATATATATATACAGTATGTATATATATATATATATATATATATATAGTATATATATATATATATATATATATATATATGCGTTTGTGGTGTTGAATTGGCACTAAGCAAAACATGCTCAGTGCGCATCCACATTATTAAACTTCTTTTGCAGTGCTGGATAGATTTTATATGCATACAAGTAAATACTTAAACAAATGCATATAAATGAAAGGCCCTGGAGACAAATCATTTCAGTTTTCGGTAACACTTTACTTGAAAGGTTTTCATAAGACTGACATGACGCCTACATAACCATGACATGACATGTGTCTTGAATATGAAGTAGCATTTATGCATGTTTATGACAACTGTCATTAAGTGTCTTTCACTCAATAATGACATTTTGAGTGCAAATATGACATCGTTTATGATGTCTTCGTTATGACACCTTGACATAAACCAATACATCATAACCTGTCAGTGTCTTTGTCATGACAACCTGACATAAAATTAAGTTAAACTGTCATGTGGATGGCTTTGACATTGGCTGTCATGAGGCCCTTATAACTGTGTCATGAATATTTTTCGTGACCTCAACTACAGTGGTACTAATATAATTTGTCATTAAAAAGTTATAATGGCTTCATGGCAGCCAATGTCAAAACCAACCACCTGACGGTTTAATGTAATGCTAACCAATAAAGCTAGGTGGTTTGATAATTATCTGCTATATCATGTTTATGACAGGTTGTGTTGTCTTAGTAATGTCAAGTTGTCATGACAAAGACACTGACAGGTTATGATGTATTGGTTTATGTCAAGATGTCATAACAAAGACATCTCAAACAATGTCATATTTGCATTAAAAATGTCATAACTGAGCGAATGACACTTAATGACAGTTGTCACATGGTTATGAAGGTGTCATGTAGTCTTATGCACATCCCTTCAAGTAAAGTGTTACCTAGTTTTCCATTATTTATCTTTGGCTGCTTTATAATGATTTCTTAATTCAGAATACTTTATAATCAAAGATGGCATAGTGTTGGCCTTTGTGTTCTGATTTGGCTATTGAATATATAACATTTTAACTCCACTCAACTGCAATTAATCAAAAAATGACTTGAATAAAGATTCATTCATTTTGCTGAAGATGATTTAATGAGAAGGTCAAATAAATGATTCAATCCTCCCATCACTATAGTTCACCCTTGTTATTTTCCAGCCGTGACTGACCAAGCAGGGAACTTTTTCTTCAATGGTGCATATAAAGCGGACACCCCACAGAACTTCCATGCAGCGGGGACCATTTTCAAATACCGGCGGCCAACAGATGTTTATGAGACGGGGATCGAGTACATCGTGGTTAAAGGGCCCATCGATCAGCCCATCAATGTTCTGGTACTGTAGCCGTGGTCCTCCCTTCGCCGCCAAGGGCTCATGGGTAATCTCACTGGCTGGCTAACAATGGCTTCGACTTTGTGCAGGCCAAAGGTCTAATGGTTCACTCTGCATAAATGGTAATATTCTGATACATTGTCCCTGGAGGAATGACTATTTCACTTCAGTTCATGGGATGAATATGGGATGATGCAGTATTGCAAAAAGGGAAATTCTGAAATGTCTTTGGACAATTATGGACATTTTTCAACCGCAGTGCCCTTTACTTTCCAAACAAAGCATGATTCTGTGCAACAGAACAGCCTTTAGTCCATATTTACATATTGTTTCCTGCAAGTTTAAAATGGGATATTATAACATATTTGTCTTAATGGTCTCTTATTTGTTGGACATGTCTCTGTCTGTTCACTTAAAGGTCTGGAACCAAAATGGCCAAAATCCTTACATTACCTATGAGTACACAGTGATGAGGGACTCTATGGCTTCTGTCTCCCAGCCCCCCATTTACAGAGGCCCACAAGGAGGATCCAGTCTGGTTTCTGTAGAAATTGGCAGTGTTCTACATCACAATGAGAGCATGTATGATAAGGCAGTTCCTGAGATGGAGGGGAAGCAGGTACAGACCACTGGGCCCAGGGCTGTGGAAGGACAAAATCCTGGCCAGGAAACCAATGAAGTGTACAAGACAGCTAACATTGACTGTGAACAGGATGCTAACACACCAGTGCAGTATACAGGTAAATATATTAATTTACGCTGTCTATACATTTCTGGAAAAAAAAATGAGGTACAATGAGGAATCAAATTTGAGTTTAAATGTTTTTATGTATGTTAGTTAATTAGTGATTTTAATTTATTTAGAAAAAGACAACACATTTCATTTTAAAGTGAAAAGAAAAAGTGATATGTTGTTACTATGGTGTTTTTATTTTGTAATTATATGTTGTATATTTCTATATTAGAATATTTCATCATTTTATCTTCGTTATGCATCATGACCTATTAGCTAATTGAATAGAATCGTCCAGTCTAAATTCTTAGTCCATTGCTAATGTGTTAATTATTATTATCGATATTTAAAAATGTTGCGCTGATATATAACATAAATATTTTTGCTGAAACCATGATACATTTTTGTATGGATGTTTTGATGAATAGAAAGTTACTGTCACTTTTGATGATTTTAATGAATTAGAAAAAAAATGCGTAGAAAAAGTGTTACACCCCCCCCCCCCCCAAATTTTTTTTGTCAAATGTTAATCAATTCATTAAGTAAATCACCAAATGTATTTACATAGAATATTTGATTTAGCATTTTACATGAATGACATTTTTCATTCATGAAAAGGTGCAGCATTTTCTCTGCCCTCACCACCTTAATCTAGTGCCTTCTCTCATGTGTCAGAAGCACGCTCAGCAGTTTCTTTTGCCCCGAGTGAAGGCCCGGTGCTGCAGCTATCCAGCTCTGAGGAGGTGGATGTGCTCATCATTGAGACAGGAGAATTTGAGGACTCACCACCTCACTCTTCTGCATTGAGCTGCTGGGATGTTGTTACTCCTGCTGTGGCCAAGTTAAAGGATTAGTTCACTTTTGAAAAAACTTTTGCTGATAATTTACTCACCCCTATGTCATCCAAGATGTCCATGTCTTTCTTTCCTCAGTCGAAAAGAAATTTAGGTTTTTGATGAAAACATTCCAGGATTTTTCTCCATATAATGGACTTACATGGGAACCAGACGGTCCAAGGTCGAAAAGACAGTTAATAACAGTTTCAGATGCAGCTTCAAATGTCTTTAAACGACACCAGACGATGAATAAGGGTCTTATCATGCGAAACGATCGGTTATTTCAAAACTTATTCCAAAAATGTAACTTTTCTAAGGACAAATGCTAGCCTTGCTCTATTCTGTGAGGCGCGTTTGTAACGTCACGTAATACGTAATTACGTTCAAAAGGTCACGGGCGACGTAGCCGGAAGTACAGAATCAAAATCGTCCGACATCGTTGTTTTACCTTTTAATTCCTTTTTTTGTAAACGGCGTTGAGTTAGTTTGCACGTTCAACCTATGCGTTCAACTTGTAAACACTGACTCTGTACTTATGGCTACGTCGCCCGTGACCTTTTGAACGTAATTACGTACAACGTGACGTTACAAACGCGCCTCACAGAATAGAGCAAGGCTAGCATTTGTCCTTAGAAAAGTTACATTTTTGGTATAAGTTTTGAAATAACCGATCGTTTCGCATGATAAGACCCTTATTCATCGTCTGGTGTCGTTTAAAGACATTTGAAGCTGCATCTGAAACTGTTATTAACTGTCTTTTCGACCTTGGACCGTCTGGTTCCCATGTACTGTAAGTGCATTACATGGAGAAAAATCCTGGAATGTTTTCATCAAAAACCTTAATTTCGTTTCGACTGAGGAAAGAAAGACATGGACATCTTGGATGACATGGGGGTGAGTAAATTATCAGCAAAAGTTTTTTCAAAAGTGAACTAATCCTTTAAACATCGACTGGCTGGCTGAGAGACAGGACGCTCGTACTAAAAGCAAACTTGATTAGCACTTTCTGCTTAGCAAAGTGCAACCTCCACATCGGGGCCTACATTTTGTGATGCTGAGGTGTCAAGATCATGGAGGAAGCCATTTTCTGCCCTTAGGGTTGAACTGGGACTGCTCCCGTCCATAATGTGCTTCAGGAAGTACCTCAGGTGCTTCGGGGTGGAGCGGTTTCCAGCGAGTTCGCTTCTCAGTGTCCACTCTGAGACCTTGCGTCATTGAGAGAACTGCTCCCTCTCTGCTAGAGAAGCCGGTTGTTCCCTGTCAGTCCTCTGCTTCAGGGCGCTAAGCTGACTACTCGAAATATACCCGAGACCAGTCTAGAGTGGCTAGTTCTCTTAGTTAGTTAGCAGCTTGAAAACTTAGAGTTTAGAGTTTGCTCCTGCCATAGTTAAAGCCTTTCTGCACCCTACGTATGTGCCTAAGGTTCCATGCAATGTTGCACAATCTATAATGTTTCAGGTTACAGTTGTAACCTGAAACGTCATGGATCATTATCCTGAGCATCATGCTAAGCACAACTTAGCAGGAAGTGCATTCAGGACCACTATAGTCAAATACGATTGACAATATTAGCATATGGTTTGGATTGGCGGTATGGTTTCGTTCTGGGCGAGAACTCCCTGTGCATACAGTACATTGCAGCCTAGCATGGATAAGAGCAGGGAGAGCAGCAATATGAAAAAAAATGAATGTATGCCGATATCATGAATTCAAGATTTTAAAGTACAACATAATTTGAGAATTTTTGTCTGATTCAAGAGGAATCAGAATGCCAAATGCTGGGTGGAGGAGGTAATTAGTCCCTGAGAAACGTGATTGCTACTGATAATACTGAAGGAGCTTATATATGTATGCAGTGATAGGCGTCGTATTCCTATTGGTAGACGTGGATCAGCTGAGAGTCAGCTGATGTGAGTTTGACTAACGTAACTTGTTTCCTGAGGGGGCATCTTCCCCCGTCATAACCTACCTGCAACACAAATTAAATAATGGACCCCAAATAAAGACTACTGTGATCTTTAAAATGATCCATCAGCCTCCTCTGAGATTTATGCATTCACTATATCTGAAGTAAGTGGAGGATAGACTAGACAGAGAACGTACATGGTTCACTAGGCAATCATCAGTGAGTTAAAAGCCCTCTTTCTGCCGGCCCTATGGAGTACTTTATAATGCATAACCCGCAACAAAGATTATAAAGAGAGGATGAAAAATTCAGAGAGGCCGGGCATTTTCCTTGGCTAAAATGAGAATTACAGATATTTGTGTTTGCTGTTGGTCTGACATTGATCTTTTTAAATGAGGTGGGGTGTCCTGATGAAGGTTGTGCCCCTATTTAGATATAGAGCATTCACAACTATAAAACTTAAACTGAATCAGTGTTGTAGTCGAGACCACCTCACTCGAGTCCGAGTCTAGACCGAGACCAGAGAGAGTCGAGTCCGAGTCAAGACCGAGTCCATAGAGAGTCGAGTCCGAGTCGAGTCCGAGACCAGAGACGGTCGAGTCCAAGTCGAGACCGAGACCAGTGAGGGTTGATTACCTAATTTACTTTTATTTAGTTAGAGAAATCCTTTTTTTTTTTTTTTTTTTACTGAATTTACTTAGAGTTTAAAAAATATGATCAGTTTAGGGTAAAAAGGCCACATAGTAGGTGGTGTTAAAAGTAATTTTATTACAATTTGTCATGCGCAGTTGCGCACTAGAAAATCACCAATCACTGGGCGTGTCAATCAATTTAAAGAAATATTTTATTAACATACATTAATAATCATGAAAAATATTTTGAATTGAACAGGAGTGGACTCGGGAATAAGTCTGAGCCCTAAAAAAAAAAATGTTAGAGTACGAGTCAATTCCGAGTCCAAATGGACACGAGTCCATGACAAGACCAAGAGCATTAAAATATGGTCTCGAGACTGAACTGAATCAGTTGAAATTGGCAATGATCCTCTCAAATGAGTTGTTATTGAATGCATTGATATGCAGTGATACATTTAAAACCCAGACTTGTGTTTTGGGTTGGTACCGACCAAGTTTTTTTTGGATCATTTTTTTTAGTCATACTGTACCATAACAGGTTGTACCCAAACGCATAATTACTTTAGTTATTTTCAAACAAATCCAGAATGAATCTATTGTGCTTCTTGTTTTAAAAGAGGGTAACTGCAGCTGGCCCAGTGGGGTAGGACCCCCTGGTGTTGCACCAGTCAGCAGACCTGCTGAGGACATGGCAAACTCTGAAAACCTCATCTGGAGAGTGCTGCTGGGAGAACGAGTCGGCTCAGACGGTGTTCTTGCAAACATCTCAACCAATCAGCTTCTTACTCACAGAGATGGCTTGTCCTCTGAAGCAGGTCCACTGGAGTTAGACTACAGCAGTCTTGAGCAAGCGGGTCTTAATGGCTCACTGCTTGAGTTCACCCTTGGGCACAGGCGAAATGACACGGGGGACTTCCTACTCCCAAACAGAACTCTTACTACCATTTTACGCAATCGCAATCGCACCAGGTAAATATGATAATGTACTAGTTGATAAGGATTTTTTTTCACGTTTTTGAAAATGTCTTATGGTCATCAAGGTTGCATTTACTTGGTCAATAATACAGTAAACAGTAATTTTGCGAAATATTTTACAATTTAAAATAACTGTTTTTTTAAATTTACTTTTAATACATTTTAAAATGTAATGTATTCCTCTAACGGCAAAGCTGAATTTTCAGCAACCATTGCTTCAGTCTTCCATGTCACATGATCCTTCAGTGATCATTCTAATAAGCTGATTTGGAACTCAAGAAACATTTATTATTATTATCAAAGCTGAAGATAGTTATTTTGCTTAATATTTTCTGGAACCTGTGGTGTATTATTTCATAATATAAAGTTTGGAAAAAGCATTTATTTGACATATAGAAAACTTTTGTTCATTATAGACCTAATGCACCAGAGAAACGTGGGCGCCGTCATCTTTAGAATATTGTCTTTGAGCTTCCGTTCATCGCTGTCGATGAGTAATTAGCTGGTGAAGTGGATTTACTTATTGTAGTTATCATGAGCATTGTAATGTTTATCATAAGCATTGTAAAGCAGATGTCTTAACAAATGTCGACCGGGAATTTTTTTATGAGCAGTTCATTCATACCTATGCAAGATCGCTGTCAAAATACAGACCGGAAGTCAAAAGACGCTGAAAAGGGGCGGGGCTACATAAGGTCTATAAATGTATTTACTTTGATATAAATTATTTGGTGTACATTTATTTCAAATAATAACATTTGCCAAGTAGTATACTTTATCATATTTATTTATTAAATAATATTGTAATAATTCTAATAATTATTTCAATATTTATTTATTTTAATAGCCATAATAGTAGTTTTGTTACATTACAGACATGAAGGACGATTTGATACTTGCTAGACAGTTGTGCTAATGGGATGGGGCATTCTCATTCTAGAAGGCATTTGACAAAAGTCTGTGTAGTGCAGGATGAGTCGTCAAAACTCCAACTCTGAGTTCATGAGGTTTAAAGTCAGAAAAGCCAACCTGCTGGTTTGTCTAGTGAATGGCGTAACTTGAATTTACTGTTCAAACTCTACATTGTGCAAAACTGACAAAAGCTAAATCACAATCTTTAATCAGCTCATTAGTCGCTGGTCGAACATGATTTTAGCAATCTCACGATCATGTCAAGGTCTTCCATACAGTGAAGATGCAGGTATCTTTATCAGTTGCATCTTTTGGCATTTTTAAACGTAAGGTCCTAGCCCTCCACAGTGGCATGCCAAAGCTGTGCTGGACGCGCATGTGTGGGACAGCCCTCCTCCAGGGAGAATGGAATGTGCTTCAGACTCAAGCTCTGGCTTGGTTTTTTTGTTAACGTTCTTGGAGACATTCAAAGAGTGCCGAGGGGAGACGGCCAAGCAGAGGCTGGCGGGGTTGCATTCCATCATATTTATAATTCATGCTGGGTTCCCTCCGCCGTGTCCAAACACTGCTTTACCAGCCCCTCTGCCAGAGATCATAAAGAACATCTCATGAAATGCCCTTACTCGTATCCGAAGGAGAAGAGAAAGATTCCAGGTGGAGAGAAGAAAAGAAGGCCGAATAAGGATGATGGACTTTCTGAGGAACATAATTCAAGATGTTTTGTTATTTGTGGAAAAAATTGCCATAGATCACTCGGGTACAGACTACGCTTGTCGCATCAGATAAATCCCAGGAATTTACCATGAGGAACAAATTTTATTGGCTCCTGCCTAGTTGAGAGAATGCGCTGTTTTCCATCCTTGACATTAAGGTAATGAGTGTGACCAGGAATGGTAAAAATGTTAGTGGTTTTATGACTGGAGTGTCAGTTGGTGTCTCGGCATCAGCAAACGTGAATGCTCTGCCTAATATACAGGGCAGGTGGCTGAACCGTGGCCTAGTCTGAGATGCTGTTTTCTTTCCCACAGAAATAACCAAAGGCTCCTTCAGAAGAACAAAATGAGCGCTGCTGACATGTACCGGTGGAAGTTGTCCTCACAGGAGCCCTGCAGTATGACATGCTCGATAGGTAATTAAGGCATTATGAACTTAGTCTCGACGGCCACAAACATCCACACATAAGTTTTGCTGATAACCATGTTTGTTTATGTTGGGAGGTTTGTTTTATACAATGTCCTATCTCGAATAGGTGTGTCGAAATCACTTGCCATGTGTGTGCGGTATGATGGCATTGAGGTGGATGATGTTTATTGTGATGCTTTGACTCGACCAGAGCCAGTTCATGATTTCTGCATTGGCAGAGAATGCCAGCCCAGGTGCGCGTGCTGCATTTGTTACAGAATTGAAGGGGGAAAAGTACGGAGCACCACACATGACATGCATAAAAAACTAAATGGATTGATATTTTGGCCGCAGATGAAAGGGATAGTTAGACTAAGCGTGTTTTACTCAAAATTACTCAAAATTCATTCATTAACCCTCGTGGCATTCATTTTATGATGCCTTTATGATCTTTTTGGATCTGGTAAGTTTTGGTGACCTGGACTTTCAAAGAAGGGACAGAAACCTCTCAGGTTTAATTAAAAATACCTTCATTTGTATTTCGAAGATCAATCAAAGTCTTATGGGTTTGGAACAACATGAGGGTGTGCGAATGATGACAGAATGAATTTTTTTGGGTGGAAAATCCCTCTAAGAATTTGTTAATCCATGGCCACATTTCATTAATTTCATTAATTATGTTTTAAGTATATCTTTACTACAAATTAATTAATTTAGTGTTTAATTTAGTAAATCGTGGCCATAATTTAACTAAAATGAGGGAACAAAGTGACACCCATTTACCTAAAATGAGGGAAGAACTAATTTTTTATTTGTGCTCACAATATCTTGTGTTTTTCCCTCGCATGTCATGTGTGCAGCTCTGTAGCAAAGACAAGAATAGGAATAAAAACAAAACAAAAATGATAAATTTCCAAAAATTCTATAATTTACTCACCCTTATGTCATTCTAATTCCAATTTGATTATGTGTTTCTTGACACGAAACTCTTGCTGTGCACTTTATGTCTAGATGGGAGGCAAGCAGCTGGAGTGAGTGCTCTCGGACTTGTGGAGAAGGTTTCCAGTTTCGCCTTGTGCGTTGCTGGAAGATGCTGGCTCCCGGCCTAGACAGCTCAGTGTACAATGACCTCTGTACAGAGGCACAGCTAGAGCGCCCCCCAGAGCGCCGGGCCTGTAAAAGCCCTACTTGTGGCCCTCAGTGGGAAGTAGCTGAGTGGTCTGAGGTAGGTTAAGAACTCTTTTACTTAATCCTCCATTATAACTGCCATACACGGTAAGTAAATAAATATGTTCTGAATCAGTATTTTTGTCTTGGCCAGTTAAGAAATTACTAAAAAACAATTTAAACAATATCAATTTATATGAATAGCACATTTTAAACTGAAATGGTTGGACAATGTTAATGTTATCAAACTAGCATGCCAAAGAGAACCTTGTTTTGTTTGTTGTGCAGTGCCCAGCTAAATGTGGTCGCAAGAGTCTGGTTACGCGAGAGGTCAGATGCTCAGATGAGATTCACGCGTGTGACGAGTCAACTGTCCCTGCATCTACCAAAAACTGCACCGGCCCTCCTTGTGAACGCCAGTGGACAGTGTCTGAGTGGGGACCGGTGAGACCCTGTGAAGATTTTAAAATGCACACACATTATGCTTGACAGTTTTAACACTGTGTTTTTGTGACGTTTAGTCCATGAAGATGAAGGTAATTCTAAAAACAATGAGGTCTATTAAACACAGCATATAGATAATCCAGAAAGGAGCAAACACAAACGCAACAGCTTGTACTGTAACTCAGGAACAATACCGGACAAAGAATGATAATTGAGGTGGAACTTAAATAGACACGGTTATGAACTCATTACAGACAGGTGTGATCCGTCAATGAATGTCTATGGTGACAAATGACTGGTGGGAAACTAAAACAAAACTCTGTGTGAAGAAAATGTGACTGAAGACAAAAGTCAGTTTGTAAACAATGAGAATGAAAAAATGTGATTTGTAGTAGTTTCTGTTCTCTTTCACTCAGTCACTTTCGATGTTACATCGAACTGACATCATGGCATCTCACCTGGGAGCCCAATCACCTTCAAGTGGTAACTAAGCAAGCCATTGAACATTGGTCAGTGAGATTTGCATGCTGAGTCACAAACATAAACATAAACATGACATAAACATGACTGGCATTACTCACTTCATTCATATTTTGCTTTGGACTCTCCTTCAATACGGAGGCACGAGTCCCCTCTGCTGCTACCCAGCCCCCCGCCGCTTCTCATCGTAGAGCTGTGGGTCTGGTTAGCACTTTGGAAGATCTGAGCCCCACAAACCCCCACTCCTCTATCATGCCATGCGCTTCAAATTCCCAATTGTTAGTGTGGATCCCTCACATGAGGCACCTTGTGTCTAATTCGGTGCTCCGGATGAGAATCAAATGTCAATCACTGCATCTGGGAGTGGGCTTTTGTTCTCTGGGCTGGGGTTGTTGCAGAAACCTTCGTACAGCAACTTACCTCGTCCTCCGGGCACCGAAAGTGATGCCACGGGACCTCAGCCAGGCGATGTCCACTCTGATGGTCTAGGAATGCCATCTCTGGTTGGACCTGGCCGATAAAGTCTGCTTTTTTGACGCCTCCATCTCCCAGGCCGGTCCCTTCGGCGACACTGTCGAGGACTTTGCCCAGCAGTTCTCGGCAGTCTAGAAGCAGACTGAGGCCATAAAGCACATCCTGCCCCGGCATGCCACCACGGGCTGGCCCCCAGCCTGCTCATTGCCGAGGGCATCCCTTTGCGGCGCACCGACTCCAGGAAGACTGGAGGCATTCCGTTCATCCAGCAGGAGGGTGATGCAGCCCATCCAGACAGCTAAACCCTGCTAAAGTGAACATGGGCATGGTGTCACGGCACCCTCCGTGTAGCTGAGCTGTCGCCAAACAGAGTGCCCCTACAACAAGTGTCCAGGCATGTTGTTGTTACAAAAGATGCCTCTAGAACGGGTTGGGGCACTGTGTACAATGGGAGTGCAGCCTCAGGCTCCTGGATGGGACCTTGACTAAACTGGCACCCCGGAGAAGGCAGACACAGCCCTCGTGTTGCTGTGTCCTGTTCGCATATTACGTGTTTACGTGGACCACACACAGAGCTTCAAAAGCTCAGAGCAGCTCTTTATCTGTTTGAAGGCCAAAAGAAGTGAAAGGATGTCTCCAAACAGAGGCTGGCACACTGGATGGTGGATGCCATCACCTTGGCGTATCAGTCCCAAGCCCTTTCGTAGTGTGGACACACTCTACTTGGGGTGTTGCCTCCTCTTGGGCGTTGGTCCACGCCGCCTCTCTGGCAGACTACTGCAGAGCTGCGGGCTGGGCAACACCTAACTCATTTGCGAGTTTTTTCAATCTCAGAGTGGAGACGCTTTCTTTCAGTGTGTACAAGCTGGTAATATGTGGGAAGGCTGGCATGCTGTTTTGCTTGCAGGCCATTCCCGTCTAACAGGGGGAAACGAGTGCTTATTTGTTCTTCAGGTGAGTTCCCCACCCGGCAAACCCTGAATCGTGTTCCTTGGAGCCTTGGAGTTGGGGTGCTAGGTAGGTTATGACATTGTGAGGGCAGTTGCTAAAAGGGCATGGGGCACCTTACAAGCATCTGTGTCTCCAACACTCGTAACACAGTTCAGTGGCTGTGGCGCTTTTTATAATGTCAGTCCGACGTAACGTTGAATGTGACTGACTGAATGGGAACGGCTAGGTTACTAATGTAACCCCTGTTCCCTGAAGGAGGAAACGGAAAAGTTACCTCCTCCCTGCCAAAGCCCTGAACCACCGCTGAATGGCCCTGATCCTGTCTCAGCTCCTCAGCAAAACATGAATGAAGTGAGTAATGCCAGTCACGTTTACACACGTATGTCTAGGTGGGTGTGAATCAGCATGCAAATCACACTGGCCAATGTCCATTGCCTCGTTTAGTTAACACTTGGAGGTGAATTGGGATTGCCTGATTGACTCCCAGGTGAGACCCATGACGTCAATCCGACATTCCCTTCTCCAGGGATTGGGGGTTACATCAGTAACCTGGACTTTCACTGCTATAGAATTTTACCCAACTGTTAGTTATGCAAATGAAGAGTGATGCGAATGAAGCTCACACCATCTGCATCATTATACAGTAGAATCTCTTTCCAAAATCTTGCTCCACATAACTTAACGGGATAGTTCACCCAAATATGAACATTTTGTCACCCTCATGTAATTCCAAATCCATTTTCATTCCAAACCCTCGTTTCCCCTTGCGGAACTTCAAAGGAAGATACAACATTGGAGCAATTGTACTTCCATTGTATTGGCAAAAAAAGAAGAAAATATGTATTTTTTATATATAATATACAATATATTTTTTTTTCAAAATAATAAAATGATTGTAATGAAATAAGCGTGAGTAAATGATGACAGAAATGTCATTTTTGGGTGAACTATCCCTTTAAATGTGATTTGATTAGGTGTGATTGCAAGACATGTAATTTGTCAAATTTAAAAAAATGTTAATTTTCCATTACTACTTAGTGTTCAGGCATCTGTGGGCATGGACAAACTGTGCGTCATGTGTACTGCAAAACACCAGAGGGACGAGTGGTACCTGAGTCTCAGTGCTCACCTGAAAACAAACCTCTGGCCATTCACCCCTGTGGAGACAATGAATGCCCTCCACATTGGCTGTCTCAAGACTGGGAGAGGGTGAGGATTATGCATGTGTTGTGGAAAATAACGATTTGTTAATATAATGTAACGATTTCTTCAGTAATCATTGTCTTCTGCCTTCCAGTGCAACACAACATGTGGACGTGGTGTGAAGAGAAGGACAGTGCTGTGTGTTGGCATCATGGGTGGAAAGGTCCAGATCCATGGTGATGAGGAATGTGACAGCAGTAAGCAACCAGTAGATGAGGACACCTGCTTTGAAAGGCCATGCTTCAAGTGGTACACAACACCATGGTCTGAGGTGAACATTAAAAAATGTATTTAATTTATGATGGCAGATTGAAATATTAAAATACGACTAGTATCAGACTGCTAGAAAGTACAGAACATCTGGCCATGTAGGCATTTGCAGTAAGCTAAGTGAGTTATCTTTCAAGGGAACTCAGTGCTGCGTTACAATATTGGCGCTATGGGAACGCTTGTGCGTGATAGTGTCTGAAGCACCTGCGGTATCCAATCTCATTTGTGAAACGTTGACAGCTTCTGTGCTTCAGTAAACTCTTTGTGTCAGTATGTCTCTGTCTATCTAAACAAACACTTGCAAGCTATCTATTCTCTAAGTCTGTATCGTCCCTTAGGGTGTTTTCCTGAGGATGGATGTAGATCGTTTGCTTTGTTCCGCAACAGGAACAATTAATTTGTTACAATGTTGCATTTTCGTCTTGGTTTGGTTTTTTTTTTTAAAGTCAACATTTCAAAGCGTACCAAAATATGTTTATGCAAGTCACATGTGAGTAAAATTGTCCTCTTATTGGCCAGAGTTCACCTGTTTATGTTCCTATGCATCATCCATCATGATGGATTGAAAAGTTCGCTCCGCAAGCTTATTGTGGCTTTATTTGTAGTTGTGACACCCACAAAAACTTAGATGAATGTAGCCTCGATTCCCTCTCTGACTGCTGCTTTTTATATAACACGTTTCCCTTTATGAATTATGGTGCCGCTTGGTTCGTTATTCTGTTGGGTCGGATTACTTTCTCATCTCAACCCAACTGCTCCAGAATTCATTTTCAATCGGGCCTAGACCACCTCGTTCAGGCATTCTCAGTGTGATCGTTTTGGTGCGGATCCAAGTACTATTGCCATGTTCATACATGCCTAAACAAAGAGAAAATGCACCAGGTTCCGAAACAGATGGTTTCAAACAAAACTAGCCAGGTATAAAAATGCCCTTAAGGCCTCGACATTGTCCACCCAGCCCTGTAGAAAGACATTGTCTTTGCTGGGCGAAGCTTACGTGGCTGCAAGTCAGGCTGGAGCATGTCTGCACACAATGGTGATACTGCATACCAGGCTGCCATGTTTAGGTCATCAAGGTGAGGGTGTGAAAGAGTTACACTGGGCCACAGATTTGTTTCTCCAGGCCAACAAGGAAATGGCCCGTGCCATCGACATATCTTCATATGACAGCTATAGTGGCAATGAGGAGACATTTGTGGTTGTCTGGAATATAGACAAGGACCCTTCCTGTTGGATGCCCCGCTTTTCCTTCCTGGCCTCTTCGATGACGCAATAATCAATGACGGTTTCAAGAGGCAAAGAAATAGGGAAAAAAACAAGGAACCGAAACCAGGTCCTAGAGGCTGCTGCTGTGGAGCAGCCCCAGGACAGTACAGAACCCCTGGCCTCTCTCAGGCAACAACAGAAGCAGAATGTCATTTCTCAAGCCCCCACTCAGCCCATTCAACAAGATGAATGGTTGCCTCTAAGGCAGTGTGTCCACCAAATACTTTTTAGCTAGTTAAGAACGCAAGGCGATCTGCTGAAAAGAGCTAGCTGTGGGCACTTGAGATCGCATCGGTAGCACAGTATTTTTTTCAGTTGGGCTGGTCCATTTATCAGATTCTACAGCTTGGATTTGAATTCCATGCCAGGATCTCAGATACCTCAGATGTTCTAAGCTTGTGCTCACCATGATTCACTCTGGGACAGGCATTTGTCACTATGGTATAGTGGGTATGAACGTTCCCATAGCGTCAACATTCTGATGTAGCATGATTTCCCTAGAAAGGGAATGTTTCAGTTACAACTGTAACTCTGGTTCCCTGAGAAGGTAATGAGACACTGTGTTACCTTACCATACGTCCAGCCAGCGCAGTCTCATCCCAAGACGTCATACAACTGACGCTTTTGACCATACGTCAACATCCGCCGTTTTAGGGTACCCTTTAACGTCAGTTAGATGACGATCCTGGGGCGTCATCCAACTGACGCTTTACCTTTAACATCAGTTAGGTGACGGGGTAGGTTTAGGTCTGGGGTAGGGTTAGGATTAGATAACGTCATCTAACCGACGTTAAAGGGTACCCTAAAACAGCGGATGTTGACGTATGGTCAAAAGCGTCAGTTGTATGACGTCTTGGGATGAGACTGTGTTAGTCCGGTATGGCTGTGAGCGACTCACTTCAGGTGGTCAAGAAAAGCTAATGATATTTGCTCCGGGTATCCGTTATAGCTTCTGCGGTACGCCGTCATGCGTCAAGGAATGATGTTTCGCCAATGAGATTGATAGTGCTTCAGAGGCAATCATGCTGAAGGGTTACAGTACTAACAAAGACATTTACTAGGTTTAAAAATACCACAAGACTCTTCAAGTCTCTCATCTACAGTGAAGGCTCCAGAGTTCAAGTGTAATTCACTGTTCTTTTCTCTTGTTTGTACTCAACTGTTTCTCAGTGCACCAAGACTTGTGGTGTTGGTGTGCGAATGAGAGATGTAAAGTGTTACCAGGGAAGAGAGCTTGTTCGTGGATGTGACTCTTTGACCAAACCTGTTAACAAACAGACCTGTGCACTCCAGCCCTGCCCCACCGAACCTCCAGGTGTGTCTTAAAGAAACAGTTCCTGCTACATCTCAACATTCACTCACCCTCACCATGTTGTTCTAAATCTTTATGCTGCTATTTTTTTCCAGTTAAACATATACAGTATGTACATATTTATATGAAACATATACTGTATTTATAATGTTATGCAGGTTTGGAATGACATGGAGGTGATGCATGTCCTAAAATCCTTAAATATGCACTTTGAAACATTGCCTTATTCTAATGAAAAAAATCCCACAGGTTCAAAGAAATCATAAATAACATAAATTTTAACTGCTTCAATGCTTCCTCAGATGAAAACTGCCAGGATCGTCCCACCACCAACTGCTCGCTGGCTCTGAAGGTGAATCTGTGCAGTCACTGGTATTACAGCAAGGCCTGTTGCCATTCTTGCCATAATCTTCGCGCTTCCTAGCTAGACCCCAATGCTCAGGTTTTCATCTGTTCATGTCATCTGCATTGTGCTTATTTGAGGAAGGGAGCAAGGGAAGTTTGAATCAGTATTTGGTTATATATTAAACTAGTTCCATAAATACTGCATTACTGCTAGTATTACAAAATGATACCTACTTCATGACAATGTCCTGTGTTTGTGGGATACCGTAAGGAAACATTAAATTATTTGATTATTGCTCAGAGGATTATATTGCATGTCATAAAAGTATTTATTATTCGTCAGGTTTTATTGGACATTTATTATCTGGCAGCTGAAGATGGCTGATTTTAGTACTGTATATCCAAACAGGTTTACCCTCAAGCCACTGCTGGCTCCAACACTCTACTGTTTACTTTTATTCAGTTTAACTATTGCTAGACCTAGGCTTATGTTAATTTATTGGTTACAGCAGTAGCTTTTTTGGGTTCTCTGATATGTATGTATCTGAATAATTCATTTTGTATCATTCGATTTAAATTGACAATGGATTTAGCAGAACTTGACATACCCAAGTCATTTTACCCTTGTCATTGAGTCCTGACACTTGAACGTACTATTATAGTTGCAAATGTATCTGATTCATATATTGTTTCATTAAGACACAATAAACCTCATATATTGTATACTACCTTACCTCAAGTACAAAAGACAATCAAATGTAAGTCATTTGATTTTTTTTTATAGAAAAACAGTTATGTACCTCTCAGAATATTAAATAATAAATATAATACTTCAAACAAAATGCTGTGGGTTTGTGTTTTTGTTTGGTTAATTTGAATAGGTTTTAAAAGCATATAATTATTAATTTAATAATTTACATTAATGAGTGGTATTTCAGTATCATTATAGTTTTTATTTATAGTTAGTATTTATTTATTGAAATTTATTCTTTAGTTTATATTAGGGCTGTGCAAAAGTTAATTGCGATTAATCGCATCCAAAATAAAAGTCTGTTTTACATAATATATTTGTGTGTGCTGTATATAATTATTTTGTATATATAAATACCTATGCATGCATGCATATATTTAAGAATTATTTGCTCTTAAATTCTGTATATATATATAAATACATAATCTATATTATATAAATATAAATATTTTATATAGGAATAACACATTTTCTTAAACATATACATGCATGTGTGTGTATTTATATATACAAAATAATTATATACAGCACACACAAATATATATGTAAACACAGACTTTTATTTTGGATGCGATTAATCGCAATTAACTTTTGCACAGCCCTAGTTTATATATATATATATACTCTTTGAGTGATGTTTATTTTATTTCAAGTGATTGAATTTTATTTCAGTGATTTTTAGTTAACATTACCCCTGTGTAAATTACTTTTTATATAAGTTGATAAAAAATACAACACATCAGTATTTTTCATTAAGGTTTATCTGCAAAAATTTTCATCATACACAAACAGACACACACTTTGTCTCATTTAATGTTTTTAATTTACCAAAGTATTGATAGACCCTTTGTCCTGAACATAAGCTGTTGCCACCTGCTGGCCATAAGCATGTGCAGTTAAATATGTTCTTTTTATGACATCATAAGAGCTTTAAAATTGTCTCATAACAACTGTTGATATGAACAAATTTTGCATTTATTAACAAACGAAAAGGTAAAACACAATAACAGATCATTATTCTGGTGACTTCATAGTTATTTTAGATCAAAATCAATACAAAGTGAGTGGCACTACACACAAAGATGAGAATGCAGACAGTTATAAAATCAGTCAATTAAATAGATTACACAAACAGAAACACAAATTCACTGTCCTACATGTAAAACTGACCGCAGGTGCTATTTTCATTTCACAACTTGTACATCCGCATCATTTTCAGTTTAATCATACCAACCATAAATCTTTTGATCATATATTCAGTACAGCAGTAAATATCTGACAATTAATGTGAAACAATATCAAAGATATCAAAAATTTACTCTCCAGTTCTCATGCCAATAAAAAGCCCTATTAAGAAGTTGCATATGAAGAGTGGAAGGTATGAATAATAAAGCAAATGCTTTTATTACAGTACACAGTCTAAGAAAAGTCTGTAAAAATAAGACACAATGTCGTGTTAATAGGAGGGAATTTTCACAGGTGTTTTACCAGAATTTACGCATTGCATTGTATTGTGTTTTACACTTTAAGAAAAAAGGTTCAGTGGGGTTCTGTATCCCTAGGATTCTTGAGACAATGCTAAAGAACCCGTTATATCAAAAAGGTTCCTGCCTAACAGAACCATTTAAGGTTCTATATAGAACCTTCCTTTTTTTTTAGGAGTTAAAGGAAATGTCAGAAACTTAACAATAATTACATTATTGTTTTTTCTACAGATTTTTTGTTTTCTTTACAGTGCACATGACTATCCTGATAAATAAATGAGTAGATGTATTGGATCTAATGAAATAAAATGGGTACAGAAAGCAGCATAACAAATGTGAACCACGCGATATTTGAGGTGAATACGAGGTGCTACACATCCGTGCTGATGCTGTGATGAGTCAGCACTTCCTGCATGGTGACCGAGCGGATGAGGTTGAGTTTGTGGAAGCTGGGCGTATCCATTGGCAGGTCTAATTCCTCCTGCTGTAGAGTCCTGTAGCTGACCCTGCCACCTCCATTGTGCAGACCCTCCTGTGGGCTCACGTACAGCGGCAGATACCCCGAGCAGGAGGGGCAGAAAGTGTACGAGCGTGGCGGCTTGTAGGGCATGCGCGGGGTGTACTGAGGAAAGCTGACTGGCCCATTGGGCTCAAAAGGCTCTGCAGTCATTAGCAGCTGATTGGACGATGCGTATTGGGGGAAATGTCGAAGGCTCAGTGGACTCTCGGGTGGACTCGGTTGGCGCGGTGGACTTGGCGATGACTTGGCGACGTCAGCCTCGTCCTCCCCCTCCTCCGACTCTTCTCTTCTACAGCAGTAATACTAATGGGCAGAGTGAGACGTCACACTCAGTACATAAGATTGGAGAGAAGAGGGAGATACTATTGAGACAAGCAGTAGAGGAGGATTACCTGCAGCCTACAGTAACACAAAACTGAGACAATAGTTAGCAAGATGACTGCAGCTAAAATTCCACCTGTGATGACCACTGTGCCGGCTGTCATTCGAAATCCTCTCCATCAACAAACTGGGCTACCATAAAGACAAAAAAAAAAAGAGAGACAGAGAAAATTGTAGGGCTGCCTTGCTTATTTTAGAGACTGACATATATACAGTACAAATACTGGATTAGCTGGGTTTAACTTTGTTTGTTTATATGGGATGGTGGACTGATTTAAATTTTTTTTAAATGTTTGTTTTTTATGGCTGAAATACAAAAGTTTGGGGTCAGTATGATTTTTTTTCGATAGAAAATAATACTTTTATTTAGCAAAAGATGTCTATTTCGAATAAATGCTGGGGGAAAAGGTTTCACAAAAATAGTAAGCAGGCACAACGGTTTTCAACATTGATAATAAAAAGAAATGTTTCTTTAGCAGCAAATATTTCTGAAGAATTATGTGACACTAAAACTAGAGTAATGATGCAAAGAAATTACATTAAAGGGATAAATTATATTTTATGCATATATAATATTTTATTTTAAATGTATTATATTTTAAATATATATTTTAAATTGTAATAATTTTTCACAATATTGCTGTTTTTACTGTATTTTTGATCAAATAAATTTAGCCTTGGTGAGCAGAAGAGACTTCTTTCAATATATATACATATATATATATATATATATATATATATATATATATATAGGCTATATATATATATATATATATATATATATATATATATATATATATTTAAATTGACCAACCCAAACATGTTATATATATATATATATATATATAATTTATTTATTTGCTAATATTAATTTTAACAGAAAATTATAATCTTACAATATGTGTTTAAATTTACAACTAGGCTAAGAACCAAAAACACAACTACCCTATTAGCTATTGTTGAAATTACATGTACATCTGATGCCTATTTCATGCTCTTTGATTATGATTTCCGTAATTATGCAAAAATATCCAAACACGTGCTACAGCAGTGGAATAATAAACGGATCAATGATGCGTTAAATTATTTTACCAAACACATTTGCACAATTCGCAGGATGTCTTTACGGAATGGCGGTATGTAACAGTCCAAAGACATTTACAAAGCTCAGGTTATTCAGTCATAATTAGACCACGCATTATAGTCAGTCAGTGTTGTTTACTGTTACAAATAATCCTGTCTCTGTCGCTGTCTATGTAGAATGGAACTTGACACAAGTGAATCTGAAAGGGCCCCTCAATAAGACTTTTAGATTTGATGACAGTATTTGGATTTAGGCTACCTCAGGCCAGAGACTCATTCAAACCCAAATAAACTCACCCATTTGCACAAATGACTGGCAAAGCTTTATATAACTAAATCTAAAGGTCATCATCAGTTAACAACAACACACACGTCTAAGGGAGCCTGCGTTAGGAATATTTAACTTTTACTGTAACATTAAATCAACAAAAATCTTTTCCTCAGGTCTGACAACAAATGAGCTAGGCTCATTTTAATTACCCTATCATCACACAATACAATTCAGATTTAACAGATTAAATATAAATTAGTAACAACGTAATCCAAATTACAATAATCTATGAACTCAATTCTTTTAACAATTTCAAAGTATGAATTGTGAAGTGTGAACTAGCCTTTATCATATTTCGTAAATGATCTCTTGATTTTCTGACCTATATTTTTCTATGTCGATAATCATATGAGCCATCAATAATAATATTATTATTAACATAATCATTTTTACATTAGTATAATTACATAAATACAACTTAAACTGCATTTACTAAGAAGATGTATTGTATACTCACATTATGGTATCTACAGAACATATGGCACTTGTCCAACGCATCCGGCGAATTTACCCACAAACTACCACAAAAATGGCCTTTTCGAGGTCACATGTCCAGACGAAATAAACTTTCTTTAATAAATAGATATGAAAAAAAAAAAAAATCACTGAACATGCAGTCGATGACTTTATGGGAACAGAGAGCTGTGAAGAGCGTCCGCTGGAGTCACGTCCCACATCTCAGTGTGTGTGTGTGTGTGTGTGTGTGTGTGTCAACCTCTCCTGCTGATCACACGATTATTCACCAGAGTGAAGCGCTATTCCTCTGATATTGCTTTAAAAGGATGTATTTATTTTGTATGGTAAATATAGCTTGCAACATACTTTAAATATGAATTTGGACTTTTCTGTAGCTGCAGACTGGTTTGTTTAATTAGTAAACAAGATACTGAAGATATATCCTTTTGAGATTTATGCTTCGGCCTGTATACTTTATTCTGATGCCTAAGATGATCTAGTTTTGACTGAGAATGTGTAGTAAACAATATCATATCATGCTCGATGGAGTGTTATTCTTGTGATTTTTGCAAATTGCTCCTTCAAGTTGCAGATGCAAAGTGTGAAAAATGTAGATTAAAGTTATAGGCTAATGGTAAAACTTTAGGGTCAAGTCCTCACGATTAACTATGATTTTTGCCTAAATAAACACCTAATTAGTTAGTAAGGTAGTTGTTAAGTTTAGGTAAGGGATGTAGAATATGGTTATGCAGAATAAGGCATTATGCGCTTTATAAGTACCAATAAACAGTCAAAATACTTTGCATGAGCTAGTTAATAGTGAGAAATGGACATCAAACTAAAGTGTTACCAGTTAATTCATTTTAAATTTTTAAGTTGCAGGTGACCTAATTATTTGGCAAAATGTGCAGTTCTTGTATTCCCCTTTCTTTCTGTCAAACACACACTCACACACATTCACTCTGACTTTTAGTCCCACTTTAAACTCTTTCCTGCCGCTGACTTACCGCTCCTCCTGTTGGACTGCTTTGAGTGCTGCTAAGAGGAGATAGTTGGAGAGTGAAGAAAACCATATTTTAGTATATGAATTATTAAACCTTCAAATATTAAAGGAGGCTGAGATTCCAGTGTATTGTATGGACATGGTCATGATAAATTCATAAGTAAAGATGCAGTGTATAAGGCAAGGTTATTTTTCTCTTTTGCCTCTCTTCTTTTCCTGTGTCAAAAGCAGCTCTCAGGATTCCCACCGGAGCATCTGCGCCTTTCTGTCCACTGGAATATTTGGGGTGAAATGTTGAACAAAACTGATTGCATGAATATACACAGAGTTTGTATAGACAAGTGTATGTAGAGACACTTAAATGATAGTGTATTGTTGAATCAGTCTATGAAAAAAAAATTGTCGCTGAACCCCATTCTGTAAGATTACAAAAAAAGAAAGGTAACACTTAATTTTGGTCCCCTTTAGACATTCTGTTGAGTGTAAGTACATCTGAACCTCTATGTAAGCTATCTCTCATTGGAGCATTCATAGACTGTCTACTTAAAGAGACACTTCACCCATTTGCATTAAGCTTTGAATCTTTAGAAACCCAGTCATATTTTGAATGGTTATGGTTTATTCCCTTAATTTCCCCTGAGATGGGCAAAATAATGATTTAAGAGTTTTACTTCCTGCTTATTATGACGTAAAAAAAATGTAATTGTGCGTCATAATAAGCAGAAAGTCACATTTCATTGAAAATGTAGAGACTACAAACATTAGCTCCTCATTATTCCAGGGGATGTGACCCTCTCATGCTACAGACCTATTACAGATCAGTGGGTGGGACTTCACTTGCAGATACTGAAATCAGTATCAGCCATCTTGTTTGAAAGCTAATGCCTTCCACAACAGGAGGTAACGCACTACACGGGCTGACAACAACTCTGTCACCCAACAATTCTATCTTGTCTGCAAACCACGTTTTGTCACGAAAAACCATGTGATAAGGCGAACCCCACGTGTGAAGAAGAGAAGAACACAACACGCGAATATGGACGTTAGACAGAAACTAGTGCTTCAAACTGTTTGGGCAATGATTTGCTCTGAGAAAAAAATGCAAAAAAGAAAAAATAAGATTTACCCGGTGACCTCAACCCATGCCTTGCTCTGATTGGCTGGAGTTCATGACATCACTGAGGTTAAGTCACACGACAGCTCTGGATATCTAGCTAGATATTTTTCTGGGCTCGGCGATGCGTCTGCGAGGCGTCTGCGACCGTAATGGTAAAATGGTAAATGGACTGCATTTATATAGCGTATTCATAGACCTAAAGGCCACCAAGCGCTTTACATATTGCCTCACATTCACCCATTCACACACTCATTCATACACCAACGGCGGTGTCAGGCATACAAGGCGCCATCCAGCTCATCGGGAGCAGCTGGGGTTAGGTCTCTTGCTCATGGACACCTCGACACTTGGTCAGGTGGAACCTGGGATTGAATCACCAACCTTTTGGTTTGTAGACAACCTACATGAGCCACTGAGCCACTGCCGCCCCTCGTGCGTTGTTGGCTCTTTCATACTAACAGATTGGCAAGTGTTCATTGTCTGCAAATCCCCCGCAATTTGCACGCGTTAACACTCTGACCAATGAGTTTTATCAATGCACCACTAAATTAAATGAAATGCTTCATGTGTTCTACAGCATTGCTGGAAAAAATACAGTTGGTAAAGGTGCAGAAGTAAAGTTGATTCATTTAATTATCATCTTTATTGTAATTATTGTTTTTTGTATTAGATGAAGCAAAAGCGACAACATATGAGAGACAGACTCAGACTCCAGCATATGAGTCTGATCCAGAGCCCGCTATAGCCCATGAATCTGATACAGAACCCGCTCAAGCCCATAAGTCTGCTACAGAGCCCCCTCCAGCCCATGAGTCTGATCCATACCCCACGAGTCTGATCCAGAGCCCGCCCCAGCCCATAAGTCTGATCCAAAGCCCACTCCAGCCCATGAGTCTGATCCAGAACCCATGAGTCTGCTATAGAGCCCACTCCAGCCCATGAGTCTGTTCCAGAGCCCGATCAAGCCCATAAGTCTTCTACAGAGCCCGTTCCAGCCCATAAGTCTGATCCAGACCCAACAAGTCTGATCCAGAGCCCGCCCCAGCTCATGAGTCTGATCCAAAGCCAACTCCAGCCCAAGAGTCTGATCCAGAACCCATGAGTCTGATCCAGAGCCCGCTCCAGCCCATGAGTCTGCTATAGAGCCCACTCCAGCCCATAAGTCTGTTCCAGAGCCCGATCAAGCCCATAAGTCTGCTACAGAGCCCACTCCAGCCCATGAGTCTGATCCAGACCCAACAAGTCTGATTCAGATCCCGCCCCAGCCCATGAGTCTTATCCAAAGCCCACTCCAGCCCATGAGTCTGATCCAGAACCCATGAGTCTGATCCAGAGTACGCTCCAGCCCATGAGTCTGCTATAGAGCCCGCTCCAGCCCATGAGTCTGTTCCAGAGCCCAATCAAGCCCATAAGTCTGCTACAGAGCCCACTCCAGCCTATGATTCTGATCCAGACCCAACAAGTCTGATCCAGATCGCGCCCCAGCCCATGAGTCTGATCCAAAGCCCACTCCAGCCCATGAGTCTGTTCCAGAGCCCGATCAAGCCCATAAGTCTGCTACAGAGCCCGTTCCAACCCACGAGTCTGATCCAGACCCAACAAGTCTGATCCAAAGCCCACTCCAGCCCATGAGTCTGATCCAGAACCCATGAGTCTGATCCAGAGTACGCTCCAGCCCATGAGTCTGCTATAGAGCCCACTCCAGCCCATGAGTCTGATCCAGACCCACGAGTCTGATCCAGAGCTCGCCCCAGCCCATGAGTCTGATTCAGAACCCATGAGTCTGATCCAGAGCCCGCCCCAGCCCATGTCTGCTACAGAGCCCACTCCAGCCCATGAGTCTGATCCAGACCCCACAAGTCTGATCCAGACCCCACGAGTCTGATTCAGAGCCCACCCTAGCCCATGAGTCTGATCCAGAGCCCATGAGTCTGCTCCAGAGCCCGCTCCAGCCCATGAGTCTGATCCAGACCCCACAAGTCTGATCCAGAGTCCGCCCTATTCCATGAGTCTGATCCAGAACCTATGAGTCTGCTCCAGAGCCCGCTCCAGCCCACGAGTCTGATCCAGACCCCACGAGTCTGATCCAGAGCCCACCCTAGCCCATGAGTCTGAGCCCGACCCAGCCAGAGCCAAGTCATGTGTCGCTATGAACTCCCTGTCTGCCCTGATGCAACCACGGAGGTCATCACTTAGTTTCCTGTCTGTCCTAATGCAACCATGAATGTCGTCCCAGAGTTTCTTGTCTTCCTTGATATGACCACGGAGGTCCTCTCTGAGATTTCAGTCTGCTTCGAGGCCAATCCTAACCTCTCTGTCTGGAAGCTGCTCCTTGGGAAAGGGGCCATGTCACAATCACCTGCTGGAGTGCCCTGTTTGTCCACCCCTCAAGTCCCCTCCAGTTTATACTGTACCATTCACACATGGACTACTCGGACACATCATCCGTGATTGCTGTCAGCTGTGTCTTATTAACGTCATTAGCTCATCCTATATAAGCCTGGTCAACTCTGTCATTCATTGTGAGGTCTTGTAAGTGTCCGTACTGCATTGTTGTGCGCGCCATTGATTATATGTTCCCTGGTTTTGACCCTGTTTCTTGGATTTACCCGGTCTGCCTGGGTTCGTGTCCTGGTATATGTTTGGATTCTTTGCCTGTGTTTTGACCTTTGCCTGTTTTTGCACTTTGATTGTGGATTACCCTTTCAATTAATACTGCGTTTGGATCCTCAATCTTCGTGTCTCGGAGCAGTACATGACAAACATGTTATCTTCTGCAAGTCTTGTTATTCTCCTCGCTAACTCTTTGCTCTTCTTCTTGCAGCATTTCTCCCCATTACTCTTACTCATTTTAACCTTCACTTGCTCTTTCATTTCCTCCTTTGTCTATTCAGTACTTATGTAGAGTATGATTGCTATTGACCGTCTTGTTTCTTATCTTATTTCTAATCCTGTGATCAATCAATGAGCTCACATATACTCTATAGTACCCCAGATTTGATTTACATACATTCCTAAAATACATTTTATTTTATTCTTTTATTTTTTTTGTTTATGTCAGTGTCTTAGACTTAATGTTGTCAAAAACAATGCTTGTTCTTCAATACATGACAAGCAGATTTAATTAATTTAGCCACACGAGCCAGAGGGAGGTTCATGTGGCTAGTTAATTAAATCAGCTTGTCATGTAACCCAAGAGCTCAGAGGAACACATGGTCAGAATGTGACTCAGTTTACATGAAACGTGGAGAGATGCAGTAATATAATGATGCTGTTGAAACAGTTATTTTCTCTATTTAGGTTAGTCAAGGGCTTATGTAGGGAATAAGTGGTAGTTAATACATTCCAATCATATAAACAAAGACAGACCTTTAAATATATTCAGTAAACCTATACTGTCATCCGCATAACAGTGATTAATTGTGTGGCATGTTTCTAATTCTAACCATGACATTATTCTCATTATAATTTATACAATGCTGCCATCATCTTTGAGATGGAAAAGTGAGAAAACCCATAGTAAGGATCTGTGTTTGATGACTGAAACTTTTCATTAAATCACTTTATGCTTACTGAGCTTCAGGACATCCTTCAGGAAGAAAAAGACAGCAAGAGAATTTTGAAACACGATGTGCTTTCTTGGAAAAACTGAATGATGTCATTTGCTCTGCCAGCTGAGCAAATTCGGTTGGATAGGGATTATGCGGTCCACTCATTTTGACTGGCCCACAAGAACAGAGAAAGGAATTTTTGCAGCTTCACTATGCAAATGTGTTAGAAGACAAAGTGCATGTATATTTGATGAGGAACAAGGCAGCCTTGTCACTTTTCTGTGAGAGAGACAGAGCTTGAAGTGCACTGAAGAAGAAGAAGACGAAGTGACCTCCAGTCACACTGAAAGTAATACGCCACGCCTGCAGAGAATTTTTTTAAATGAAATCTGTTTGTAATTCTAAAATTATTAGAATCATATTATAATTCAATTATTGAAATACAATTGTTGAATATAATTATTTAAATCATAGTCTTTAGGGCAACTCAATAAGCTGTTCAGTCATTTAGCACTGATTAAAGACCATACCGATGGACCATTTAACTTCCGTCCTGGGCAGCCATGGATCTGCATAACTTACTAAACATTTACTAAATATCTAAAACACATCTGCCTGTAACCCTGAAGACCTTGTTTAACTTCAGAAGAATTTGAAGGAGATTTGAACGAAAAAGTGACATTTAATTTATGGTTCAAAAATGCTGACTGTGCAATTACTTTACTGTAAACAATTTCAGGGATTACAGCATGTAATTTTGGTCCCTGATTTACACTTGATATTTTTGCATGCATATAAATACATTTTTAATAATATTATATTATGACTTATGGCTAAGCCACACCCTCAAACGCGATGAGCCAATCACAGTGCACAGCTAACTCAATACACTCGGACATTCTCTGCTTCCACGTTTATTGAAATGCATTGCAGTTAGTCAGTTTTCATTCATTTTTTCTTGTGATTTTAAGTTTAAAATGGATGCATAGTTACCCACCAATGCATAGTTAAGGCTCTTTAGGTGACTTTGAGTGATATATAATCTTTCTATCTCCATAAATCACCAATTGCCTCCTGTGAAATGTCCCCTGTCATAGCGTCTGTCCCTAAATGTTACCTGTTTGTCCAAGTGAGTGGAGGGGGGCGTGTCAATAGGTCAATTGGTGTTCTTAACCAACATTAGACAGCCAGCCAAACTCCCGTCATGAAAAACATGAGAGTCAGAATATAGCTTCTTAGCTCTGTTTAATAAAGACTCTTGTTGAGCATGAAGACATGAACAAAGGAGTGAAACTGAAAATAAGCACAAAATATACAGTAAGGTAAAATCGTCTCTTGTCTCTCGTACAAATACCAACAAAACTTAATTACAATGAACTATAATGTCACAGTAAACAATGTTCACGAATTGAAATCAAAGATTTATACTCATGGTTTTAAATCAACATGAAATCATCACAACTCTATTATTAGAAATACTGTAAAACAGAAAATATATAAACTACTTACAGGCAGTTCTTGCTAAGTCATAACAGGATTGCTGCAGCTGGAATCATCTTCACCATGTGCTTTGACTAAAGGCCAATTTATACTTCTGCGTCGAGGGTACGCCGTAATGTGCGGCGTTGGCTACGCACGTAGGCGACGCCGTTATGAGCATTTATACTTCTGCGTTCAGGTCTTGGTTGCTCTGCAGTACTGCTCCGAAACGCTAGTTGGCGGCGGAGAGTTTTAATGTGTTTAGATTCCTCGCGGCTAGGTTACTACAAGCAATAGCGATTGAAAGAGAGCTGATCATGTTGGAGTTGGAGCTTAATGAGGTGGAAAAACAGTTCACTTTAGTGAAATTACTAAAACTGAAAGGCAGAAATGAGAGAAGACGTCGGAGGAGATGGTACGTGTGGAAATCATAGACAGTGGTGGAAATGCGTGAGAAGGTACGTGCGGAAATGCGTAGGAGGAAATGCGATGATACCAAGCCGACCAATCACCGATCTTGCGGTCCGCGTCGTCGCGACGTGTAGTTACATTTTTGAGGAGGTGCGCGTCAGGCGACGGCGAAGGGTACGCGCAATGGGACGCGTCTGTGCGTATGCTACGCCGTACCTACTGCGCGCACCCTACGCAAAAGTATAAATTGGCCTTAATAAACTAACTTCCTGATTCAGCCTGCAATACCATACTTGACCGCTAGAGGTCCTACTTACCCTAACAAGGACAATACCCAAAGGGCAGAACACTCCCTGCTTGGTGTTTATGACACCACAGTCCATATTGCTACAATTTAGAGCAAACTTTCAATCAGTTGACGGTAAAAGTAGGATGACTTCTGTAACAGGCCTCGTGAAGGACTTTGGAGTGCCTTGAGCAGTGGTCCTCAAACTAACTGTTCGTACCTTTCCAACTTGGCTATGAATAGCAGAAGTGACCACTACCATAGGCCATGTATTGCGTGCAGCTTTGTTATCCTTCAATAAGACAACATCACCTTCTTGCAAGTTGCGGCGTGTCTCATTCCATTTACTGCGACTCTGTAGGGTTGGTAGGTACTCCCTTTTCCATCGGAGCAAAAACTCATTTGCAAGGGCCTGTACTTGTCTCCACTGCTTGAGAAGAAGATCCCTGTCACCAAATTCCCCTGGTGGAGGTGACACTGCTCCCTTCTGAGTAAGCAGCATTGCTGGAGTCAAGATGAATGGAGACTGAGGATCACTTGATACAGGAATGAGAGGTCTGCCATTGATGATGGCTGAAACTTTGGCCATAAGCGTGCACAAGACCTCATGGGTCAGTACTGTATGTTCTCTTAGTAGGATACAGTCGAGAATTCTGCAGGCCACTCTAAAGCCTTGTTTATACTCAACGCGTCCGCAAGAGTGCGAAGGGCGCGCGGCAAAAATTACGTCATTGCGGTGTGGGCGGTCGTGCGCATTGGGTGCGCAAAACCCCATATCGCCTGGCGGTGTGCACGGCACTTTTTATAACATCGCGCGCTGCGCCGCATCCGAAGATGTACGACTTCGAGCCGAATCTGGCCGAACTGGTACGATCTGTACCAGCATGTTTATGATCCTTCTATACACAGAGAAATTTGCATTGATGGGCGACAATAAAATCTCATTTTGTGAACAGGAACAGATTTGCATTAAGCACCTAGTTTACACTTATCTAAAGTAATTGGTTACATTTACAAAATAAGCCTACAATAGCAGAATTAAGCCCTGCTGGTAAAATTAAGGTTTAAACACTCTCTCCAATAAGGCTTCAGTTGTTTAACTAGTTTACATGCAGTGAAAGTAGCCTACAATAAACCTACTGCATTTACTCTTTTATGAATTAGCAATTAATAAACTACTCATAAACGGCAAACTACTTATTTACTGCTGATTCCTGGTGGTTTAGAGGAGAATTACTTAGAGTTCACCCCCTGTCGTTTCACAGAATAGCACAACGGCAAGCGCGTCAAGTATAAACGCCACGTTCGTTTGGAGAGGTTTGTGCGCAATCAGCGGAGCCTCGCGCTCGTGCGGACGCGTCGAGTATAAACAAGGCTTAATCATTCTTTCCCAAGAACCTCCTCTGTGTGAAGAATGAGGAGGGTTGAACTCCCCTGGAACAGTCCTGCTCACTCAAATATCTGAAAACCTTTTCCTCCTGTTGCAGCTTGTTCAGTCCTAGCACTTTACTTGCTCCCACAAAGTTTGTGCCGCAATCAGACCTTAGCTACTTTGCGGATCCTCGAATGGTGAAGAATCGCCTCAGAGCATTGATGCAGCAGGAAGCATCCATTGATTCGAGGACCTCAATTTGCTCTTATGCTCATGCAAGTAAACAATATAGCTCAGCGCTTGCTCTCCGCATGTCCACCTCTGGTGCATCTCGCTCTGACCATCCAAGGTCCAAAAACGTCCAATCCCACATTGATAAATGGGGGATTTATATTTAGGGGTTCGGGAGGTATTTCTGCCATAATTTGTTACTCCATTTTCCCACGGAGCTTACGACAAGTAACGCAGTGATGTAGGACTCAGCTAATCATCCTTTTCCCTCCAATAATCCAGAAACCAGCCCTTCTCAAGGCTCCCTCAGTAAAATGACGCCCTTGATGTTCTACTTTCTCATGGTAGTGACGCACTAACAGAATGGAGATGAATGAAGATCGTGCTTGGTTAGAACCAAGGGGTTCTTCTCATTGGAACTTAATGGAGAATTTTTCAACCTTCCTCCAATTCTGATCAACTCTTGGTTGAGAACGGGATTAAGTTTTAAGAGAGGGCTGTTATTTGGGCTTTCTTTTCAGAAAGGGCTGCATATTCCATAGGAAAGCTCTCATGTTGAGTTGCTCTCAAAATGACATTCCAGGCTAGCGAATACTTTTGTAATGTTCAAAGTTTCTTGCATCAATGCCACCCTGCATGTTCTTCACAACCACTCTTGGATTTGATCGTGCAAACGATGTGGATCAAAAGTGCGATTGCTCTTTTCCAGGGTTTTCCAGGTAGAGAATCTTAAAATTTAATCTTTAAATTCTGTCCCTAAGCCATTACATCTAATTTGTGTGCAATAGCTGAGGACATCACATCTTAACTCAACATCGTGTTCTGGACAGATACGTTTGTAGGATTCAGGCTCTTCCTGCAAACATGTATATGGTTTGGAGAAGAATGGTGGTCCCTTGAGCCATGTTGAATTATTGAGTTGAGATGCAGCAACTCCTCTAGAAGCATGATCAGCTGGGTTGAGCTCAGATGGTACATAAAGCCATTGCTCTGGTCTTGAAGATTGGTGAATTCGTTGAACTCTGTTATGCACACTATACACATAAAAACACTTTGTCTCATTGTGTATTTACCCTAAAACTACTTTGCTATCACAGTAGAATTTTACAGAATGCAATCTGAGATCCATCTCATGGCAAATCAGGTCGGCAATTTCAACTGCCAATACTGTAGCACAGAGTTCGAGACGCAGAATAGTAGGTTTATGTTGTGGTGCCAGTTTGGCTTTACCAAAGACAAATCCGACATTACTGATATCATCATGGTCGATGACCCTGAGGTAAGCCACTTCACCAATTGCTTAGTGGAGGCATCAGAGAAAATGCACAGTTCTACAAGTTTTGCCTCAGAGAGGGAGATTGAGGAATAGGTTAGAGGAATATTCAGTTGCTTCACGTCCTGGAGGGAGCCTTGCCATGTTTCCCATTCTCCTCTCTCTTCTTCAGGAAGTAAAGCATCCCATTCTGAGGTGTAGTTTGAGAGTTCCCGTAGTAGAGCTCTGCCTTGTATGGTGACCGGAGAGACTATGCCGAATGGATCAAAGATACTGTTCACAGTGGACAGCACGACATGTTTTGTGAATGATTTGCTGACAGATCATAGGTGAAGGTGTCGCCTGCTGTCTCCTAACACAACCCAAGAGTCCGCTATATAAGAGGAACTTCACCACCAAGATCTAAGTCCTTTATAGTCTTAGTGTGTTCCGCTTGAGGAAAGGCTTGCATAACAACTGGGCTATTTGAGGCAATCTTGTGCAAACAAAGGTTCGATTCAGCTAAAGATGCTTGTGTTCTTTGAAGGAGACTCACTGCCTGATCGTCAGTAGGTAGGGACACAAGCCCGTCATCCACATAGAAGTGTCCTTCCATGTACTGTCGAGGATCTGAGCCATGTACCTTCTCACCCTCGCTAGCAGATCGTCTTGGCCCATAAATGGCAATGGCCGGAGAAGGGCTATTGCCAAAAACATGTACCTTCATCCGGTACTACGTGACATCCTTTGTTGGGTCACTGTCTCTGAACCAGAGGAACCTAAGAAAATTACGATGATCCTCTCTAACCTTGACACAATTAAATATTTGTTGGATGTCAGCTGTGATGGCTACGGGTTTCTTGTGGAATCGAATGACTCCCAGCAAGTTATTGTTCAGATCAGGGCCTGTTAGCAAGACGTTATTGAGGGAGATGCCATGATGTTAGGCGCTGGAGTCAAAAACCACCCATATTTGAACTGGCTTTTTTGAGTGGTAAACCGCAAAGATCAGCAGGAACCAACACTCCTCTCCCTCCTTTAGTGGTGGTGCTGGTTGAGTGTGGTCATTCTCCAGAATTTTCTTCATGAAAGAGACAAACTGTTTTTCCATCTCTGGCTTCCTAGTAAGAGTTTGCTGCAGAGAATGAAATCTACTAAGAGCTTGAACACAATTGTTGGGAAGTATTTGTCTAGGCTCTTTGAAGGGCAATGGGGTGACCCAACTGTTTCTCTCATCCTTGTAAACCTCTGAATTCATGATCATTAAGAATGCTGTGTCCTCAATAGACGGGGCAAGTTTATTATCGCTCTCGGTTCTTTGGAACACATCACAACCAAGGCTGTTGCTGTTATCTAAGGTTTTGTAAATAATGTTTTGCATGCTCCGAAGATAATACTCCAAGGCTCCCCGATGTAAGGAGCTTCCTCTTCAAGGTTCATGTAACTGGTGCATACCTCACCAACTACCACCCAACCCAAGTCTAACCTTTGGGCAAATGGTGCATCATGAGGGTCATTCATTTGTTGTCTGTCCTTGTGCACCCTAATCATGTCTGTGCCCAGTAAGATTTGGCTCGCAACTGACCTCAAGTGAGAGTGATTCAAGGCTACATTCCGAGGGGGTATCTCAAATCTGCTGGCCAGTATTTGATTGCACTCTATGAGTGGTGGTAGAGCAAAGGAAGCACCTCCTGCGGCCGGTGAGATCATGAAACCTTCGGCCTTTCTGGCAGACATATTGGTAACTCCAGCACAAGTCTGAAGGGAATTAGAGGAAGGTTCACTGTCTATACCGAACAGCTCAAAAATCACTTTTTGTACTGTGTACTGTGTGACGTCACTGTGGATGTTGACAATTGACTGTCGTCTCCTTCTGCTCCGTAGCTCAATTGTAGGGTAAAATCCTCAGGCACTTGACAAGGTGGGTCAGGGTGCATGACTGTGACATGCCGACTACTCTTGCATTCTCTCCACTTGACAGTTAACTTGCAATCTTTAGCCAAATGAGTAGTGGACATGCAACACTTGTAGCATATTCCATTTTCACGGAGGAAAGATTTTCTCTCCTCAATAGGTTTCGCTCTGAAAGTGCAACACTTTTTCAAAGGTTGTGGTCTGTTATGTATCGGGCAGTACTTTCCAGGGTTCTCTACTTTCCTGTCACTGAGAACATTGGTTTTGTGAATTGACAATGGAATTCTTGCCGTCCTGAGAATGGGCTTTATGCACAGCTGCACTACTTCCTGAACTTCAGCCAGCTCCTTGTTTCCTGTCTGCAGTTATTGGCCAAATTGATTAATCCAGGTGTGCCTGACCTCAGTTGTCATGGCAACAATAATCAGACACACCTGAATTAATCAATTTGGCCAATAATGGCAGACAGGAAACAAGAAGCTGGCTGAAGTTCAGGAAGTAGTGCAGCTGGGCATAAAGCCCATTGGTTCTTCCTTAGAATGGATATCGCTGGAACAAGTAAATGAGAAACTAGGGTCGTTCCTGATGCGTGCCTCATTGCAAATAAACTCAGCAAAGAATGAGAAAGGAGGAAGAGTACATTATGTTCTGCTTTGAACCTGGATCCCTGGTTTACCCCTTTTTCTTGAAGAGAGTGTGAGATCTTTGCTACTATAGGACTGATGCCTCAAGCAGTATCCAAAAAGCCCAAACCAGTCAGGTATCCATCTTGCTTTGCTGATAAGATCTCCATGAGGAGATCTCCAAGTTCCCTAATGGCTTGTTTCCACTGAGGGGTACAGTACGGTACGGTAAAGTACAGTATGGGTCGGGTCGGTACACCATGATCTGGCTTGCGTTTCCACCGCCAACAGTACCCTTACTTGATAGTCGTGGTGTTTGCTGGAAAGAAGTGACGTCATTTTCGCGCAAAGAAAGCAACATAGTAAACACCAATGGATGACAGACAGCAGATCTTGTTCTTGCTTCTCGGCATGTTTGTCACAAGAAACAAGTGCTGGCATTAGGCGTTTCTCAATAACCTTGTAGCCTACGCAAAGTCCGACTCGCGAGTCCAGTAAATTCTGCTAATGGAACAGCGTGTTCTTGAACGTGGCACTCAGCTCGCTCTGCTACTCCAGTTATCTCTTTATGTACATTTTCGGCAACAATAAAACAAAATATGTTATAAAACACCACTCTGCTTCTTTTCGATTATATTTCAATACATTTTAAACATTATAAAGCAAACAAATGTGGTTCAGGCAACGCATAGCCTATTGATAATTAACTGCATGTATGTAACGTTATATTTATAACAAAACTAAATATAAAACAACCCTGACAATTTTCGTTTAATTTAAAAAATATTAAACATATTCCAGGCAATATGTAATGTGTTGCATATCGCATTGGTACAAATGTTGCAATAAACAAGATTACAGATGATCTTGTAATAAAATTAAAAAAAAAATGACAAAACTATCTCTTTTTGTTGAATTTCAGTTTTATCAATAATAGCCATTATAAAGGTATAAGTAAAAGGTACAACAAGATAAACAGTAAAGCTTAAATAACATAAAGAAACAATTCAGTCAGTCAAATATACAAATTCATCACTCAAAGATGAAACTTCACTTAGCCTTCTGCCAAAACTATAGGCCAGGGAACGAATTATAGATTCACGAGACCAAAGATCACCTGTTAGGTTTATACAAGACGAACTATATCTCATGTTTAACCACTACAGAAACGTCAGGAGGGGGTCTTTGACCGATCCAGCTTGGGAAGCATAGTGAAGAGGATTTGAAGGTTGAGCTGTAGCATTCAGACTTGTATGAACACCTGACTGAGGATGTGGTCACTGTTTGTTATTAGTCTCTGCTATGTTAGGGCTTATTTTGAGAGGTGAAAAGTAAGAATCAGACATGGTACTGTATCTCTCTGCCGATTAAACTGGTTTTCTCGACGAGGGATGAGTGGCGATGATTCAAGTGGCTTGTCCCACGTTTCTAAGCTTTCCCTCTTGCTTAACAAGTTTTTTCTAACTCAGCTTGCTGAGTAACATTCATACGCTGCATACTTTCTTCCTTTAATGATCTTTTAGCACATTTGTCGTCCATTACTTTTAACTATTCTTCAGCTGTCTCTAATATTTCTACCTGTGCTACAGCTGCTGCTGCCTCCCTCTGGAGTGTTAGAGCATTCAATTCAGCTGTGAGTCTGGCCTTCTCGAGGAGTGCTTTTGCTTCGTTTTTCCTTGTTCAATTTTTAACTTAGCTTCTTTTTCAGCAAAGGATGCACGGACACGTGCTGCCCCTGCTTTCACACGGGCCCTTGCTCTGGACTGGCTGTTGAAGCGGATGTGTGACTGCTACCTGCACTCTTCTGAGATGCTCTGTCGCAATCCTTATTCGTCCATGGTGCTCGTTCGTATTTTCCCCAACCAAAGTTGCCTTTCACTGTACTGTCCTCCAATTGGTGTTCTTAACCAAGATTAGACAGCCAGCCAAACTCCCATCATGAAAAACATGAGAGTTAGAATATAGCTTCTTAGCTCCGTTTAATAAAGACTCTTGTTGAGCATGCATGAAGACATGAACAAAAAAGTGAAACCGAAAATAAGCACAAAATATACAGTACGGTAAAATCGTCTCGTCTCTCGTACAAATACCAACAAAGCTTAATTACAATGAACTATAATGTCTCAGTAAACAATGGTCACGAATTGAAATCAAAGATTTATACTCATGGTTTTAAATCAACATGAAATCATCAAAACTTTATTATTAGAAATTCTGTTAACAGAAAATACATAAACTACTTACAGGCAGTTCTTTCTAAGGAGAAATCTAAACATAACAGAGGATTATTGCAGCTGAAACGATCTTCACCATGTGCTTTGACTAATAAACTAACTTCCTGATTCAGCCTGCAATACCATACTTGACCGCTAGAGGTCCTAATTACTCTAACAAGGACTATACCCAAAGGGTAGAACAACCGGTATTATTATTTAGAACCCTATATACCATTTAGAAATTTAATGTAATTTAAACCATTTTCACCAATTGGTAATTAACCAATTCAAATTTTACAGTAGCATTTTTCCATATTTTTTTTTTATTTATTAACATTTTAAGTGTAACACTAAAATATCTTAACAACCATGCTGTTAAATATTTTAGTGTGAGATTCCAGTATAGCCTATTCCAGGTTAATAATTGCATTACTTTCACAGTAATTTCACAGTAGGTCTTTTTTACTGTCAGAAAAGGGGAGATATATAAGCCATATAAGCCAGATGCGGCGAACAGTCAAGAGAGAGAGAAGGACTGGGACTGCGTGTGCTGGGACGAGGGGATAATCGATCAGGTGGTGCTGGAGCAGTTTGTGGCGAGGCTGCCCAAGAAGACGGCGCAGTGGATCCAGTGCCACCGCCCAACGTTGCTGGTGGCGTGCCCAGGGGTTGGTGAACCTCTTCCAACATCTTCTCTCTCTTCTTCCTTTTCTTTTTCCCCTTCTCCTCCTGTCCCTACTCCTAGGTCCCAAGGCATGCAGCCACCCAGGCCGGCACCAAGGTGAAAGGTGGGAACATTCAGAGCGTGATGATTTTCCTCTGGAGCAGTCCCGAGATGAGACACTTATAAATGCCTATTGATCAGGTCCCTACAATCGATGGACAGCCTCTTCACCCAGACCGACCCCTTTCATATCCTTATTTCGCAATTATAAAGTATAAGTTGTATCGGGTGACCCAAGACACCCAGTCAAAGCACGATACAACTCAGTTATTAGTTCCAAAAAGCCACCGGGAAATGCTTTTTCAGGCAGCTCATTCTAATCCAATGGCTGGGCATTTAGGGCAGGCAGCTACACTGAATCGTCTAATGACCCGATTTTTTTGGCCGGGCATTCACGAGAATGTGCACAAGTGAATGTCAGTTGCTGAATCCACCGGCCAACCCAAAAGCACCATTGTGCCCTCTTCCTTTAATAGAGGTCCCCTTCGAGAGAATTGGTATGGACCTCATGGGGCCATTAGAGCAAGATCTGCAAGAGGACATCACTTTGCATTAGTTCTGGTGGATTATGCAACGCGATATCAGAAGCAGTGCCACTTCGCATTATTTCCGCAAAAAGCGTGGTGAGTGCACTGTTTTCGTTAATCTCCCGCGTGGGAATCCCGAAACAGATTCTCACCGATCAAGGCACGTATGATTTATGTCACGTACGATTCACAAACATTACGAATTATTGGGCTTTAAATCGATCCATACCAGCACCTACCACCCACTGACAGACTGGTGGAACAGTTTAATCTCACATTGAAATCCATGATTCGGAAGTTTGTAAAGAAAGATGCCAGGAAGCAGTGTTGTGCACTGGAGACTCGGACTCGGTCTCGAGACCATATTTTAATGGACTCGGTCTTGTCATGGACTCGTGTGCATTTTGACTTGGAATTGACTCGTACTCGAACATATTGGGAGTCGGGACTCGGACTTATTCCCGAGTCCACTCGAGTCCCATTCAAAATATGTCATGATTATTACTTTATGTTAATATTTCTTTAAATTGTTGTTTGATTGAAATGTCCAATGATTGCTGACTTTCTTGTGCGCAACTGCGCATGACTTGAGACTATAATGCGTGTCCTGAGACACGCAAATGCAGCAGGAACCAAGGCCACATGTGATGTGGAGCCTCTAGCTCAACTATGTATTGAAAATGTCAATCATCCCTAATTCAGTTTGCATATAAGAGCCACACAGAATTCGTGTGCAGAAATGTTCTGTAAAAGAGCAATTACTGATTGTAATAATTGTAAGTCATATTTATAATAAAATTACCTTCTTTTTACCATTACAGTGTACATGATTCCATGGTATATTTGGTTTACTGTTTGAGGATGGTGCCAATTTTATTGTTACCACCAAATATTTTACATGTTCTTGAAGACATCTTTAAGTCTGGTTTGAGACCCAACCTTAGGTTATCTAACCTCTCTGGTCTCGGTCTCGACTTGGACTCGACTGTCTTTGGTCTCGGTCTTGACTCGGACTCGACTCTCTTTGGTCTCGGTCTCGACTTGGACTCGACCCTCTGTGGTCTCGGTCTCGACTCGGACTCGAGTGAGCTGGTCTCGACTACAACACTGCCAGGAAGTAAATGGCTAGAACCCCTCTTGTTCGCTGTATGTGAGGTCCCGCAAGCCTCCACGGGATTTCCCCCCCACCTCCCCCCTCCCCCCCTGTGCTAGACGTGCTTAGGGAGACTTGGGAGGACGGACCTTTGAATAGCAGAAACGAAATTCAATATGTCATGGACCTGAGAACAAAACTCCACACTTTGGGGCGGCTCTCTATGGAGAATTTGTTACAGGCTCAGGACAAGCAAAGTCGTTTGTACAACAGGGGGGCTAGACTGAATTTGCACCGGGAGATAGAGTGCTTGTATTACTCCCCACGTCCAGTTCTAAATTACTCGCAAAGTGGCAAGGACAGTTTGAGGTCACATGGTGAGTTGGGGATCTTGATTATGACGTTATTCGAACAGACAGGGAAGGAGCACTTAAAATTTACCACCTTAATCTGTTAAAAAATGGAATAAGGTGGAGTCAGTGATGCTGGCATTGGTGGTGAGTGGGGAGGAGGATCTCGGTCCAGAGATGAGTTCAAAATCACAATCTCTCACTCTGACACTTGGAGAAGACCACCTCTCGCCGGTCCAGATCACTGACATACGGAATTTACAAGCAGAATTTGCTGATGTGTTTTCACCCTTGCCTGGTCAAACGAATCTTATTCAGCACCACATCGAGACGGATCCGGGCGTAGTAGTTTGTAGCCGGCCATATCGGTTGCCTGAACATAAAAAGAAAGTTGTTCAGGAGGAATTAAGGCCTCTGCACACTGAGTACGAAATTTTCGTATGCGTTTTTTCGTGTTTGTCAGCCTAAAAATTTGTCACGCACAGAAACCTTGCACACTGAGTACGATGCGTATTTATTAAACCTTTTCGGAAAAAAACCCGCAAAAATACAAAATGAATTTGTCAATCAGTGAGGATGATTTTGGTGCCCTCTCTCTTCATGGTTATAAAGAGAAAATATTGAAAGAGAAAATATTGCGTTTGCGTCTATCCAATCCTGAAATTGTGCCGAGAGGAAGCACCTCCTTATCAAGGAGTTGCGATTCAAAATTTACTTCAGAATGTCAGTGGAAAAGTTTGATGCTGGAGTCACATTTTAAAAACAAGAACACCAATTTCCGTGAACCAATCGATTCTGAACAGAGACTGGCAGTATGTCTAAGGTATGGAGAGACACACACGCACACGCGCGCGCGCGCGCGCGGCCCGGTGCAAGCACTGGGCAGATAGAACAGCTGTATAGGCTGTTATATATTGTAATGACTAATACATTAGTTATCGAATTGGCTGCTCAATCACACCTTTTAATCAATCCAAAATTTCAATCTGATTGAAAGGGGAGGTTTCCTTTCATAATCCAATCGAGAGAAGAGAACTTAAACACTTGATCGAATTGAAAACCGAAACTAAAGGCACTTGCGCATATGTGCAATGATGTGCGGAACGAGCTCCAGCCGGCTCTGAATTTTCAAAAAACCTCTCAAAATCCTGGCTGTGAATGAGAAAAACGCAGAAAATCGAACCCGATCCGAATTTTTTTATGACGGACAAAAGTTTCGGAGGCGGTTTGCAAGCGTGATTGACATAACGTGAGGTCGAATTTTTTTTTTAACGTGCGAAAATTTCGGATGCGAATTTCGGACTCGGTGTGCAATGGCCTTTAGAGGCTATGCAGGACATGGGGGACATGGGGTAATAGAAGAATCCAACAGATGGGCTAGCCCGATAGTTTTAGTGCCTAAAACTGATGGCTCAATCCGGTTGTGGATTATCGCAAGGTGAATGCCGTGTCGAAATTCGCCGCACATCCAATGCCTCGGGTTGATGAGCTACTTGATTGGCTGGGTTCTGCTCGTTTTTATTCGACACAAGATTTAATGAAGGGATATTGGCAGATCCTCTTAATTCCAAAATGTAAAGAAAAAACAGCTTTCACAACGCCGTTTGGATTACACCAATTTGTCACGCTTCCTTTCGGCTCCATCAACCTTTCAGCGTCTGATGGACAGAATTATTCGGCCCATGCTGAATATGCCGCAGCTTATTTAGACAATATTATGATTTATAATTACATATGCAGCATTTGTGTACTGTCCTCAGAGCACTGAGAGGGGCTGGGCTCATGGCCAATCCAAAGAAGTGTGCAATTGGGCGTGTGGAAGTTAGGTATCTGGGTTTCCACTTGGGTCATGGACAGGTGCGTCCCCAAATTGATAAGACGGCAGCAGTTGCGGCTTGTCCAAGATCTAAGACAAAGACAAAAAAGGAGGTTAGACAGTTCCTGGGGCTGGCGGGATGTTACAGAAGGTTTGTACCTAATTATTCGGACCTCGCAAGCCCGCTGACTGATCTAATTAAAAATGAAGCACCAGATACCGTCCAGTGGACGGAGCAGTGTCAGCAGGCTAATACCCAGATAGGCTCGCGGTGGGGGGGTGAGGGGGGTGTGGTTCAGCAAAGTCTGTAGAGGGAGACCGATCAGAGCCGAGCGGTGAGTAAGTGGGTCAAGTGCAAGATGACGAACACCTGTTTCTGATTGCAGTGATTGGCATGGGGAGACCGCATATAAGCCGGATACGGAGAAAAGTTGAGAGAGAGAGAAGGACTGGGACTGCGTACGCAACTGCCGTTATTTCTGCCATAGTTTCTACTATGGTGAAGGCGCTCGTGCGCAACTGAATGTTCTATTTTTCTTTAATAAAAGTACACAAGTCCCAGTCACACGGACCCATGTCTTCTTCCATCTCCACACATTGAACAGGATTTGTAAACTTGTTACAGAGTTTGTTATTGTTGTTTTTTTTATTATTTATTGAGTGTCACCATTGTTAGGGCCCAAGCCCTGAAAGGGCGAAGGCCCTATTGTTTTCCTAAGGATTATTAGGGCCCAAGCCCTGAAGGGGCGAAGGCCCTATTGTTTTCCTTGGGATTATTAGGGCCCAAGCCCTGAAAGGGCGAAGGCCCTATTGTTTTCCTTGGGATTATTTTTCTTTACTATTATTATTATAATTAGGGCCCAAGCCCTGAAAGGGCGAAGGCCCTATTGTTTTCCTAAGAATTATTTTTCTTTAGTATTATTATTTTACTACCTTTTTGGCACTTTTGGAGCCCTTAACATGCTCAAAAACTCTTGAAACTTTGCACACGGGTCAGAACCCGCGGCCATCAGGGCCGGGCTGAAGATGGTACCCGGGCGTGGCAGGGGGGCTCGTCAGCGCCCCCTGGAACGGGGTCCGAACACTCGGTCCATAACTCAAACACGCTTGCATGTAATAATATGAAACTCGGTACACATGTTGATCTCATCGTTTCATCTATACCTCGCGCTCTTACTTTTTACCCCAGCCCAACAGGAAGTCGGCTATTGAGGTTTGTTTGTAAAACGCTCGCAATGGTATTTGAAATACTCCTCCTAGAGCTTTGATCCAAATTCGACGAAACTCGGTCAGCGTGAAGTCAAGACATTGAGGATGAAAGTTTGCGAGGGGATTTTTTATATCTCGAACGGTTTGTCCGTGGCGAGGAAATGAAATCATGGCGAGAAACGTGAAACAGGAAGTGTGTTAAAACTTCAGCATACATTAACTGATCTTGATGAAACTTCAGCAGTGTGTTCGCTGTAAGAGGACGATCACATGGATGTGACTATTGTGAGTCAAAGTTATAGCGCCACCAACTGGCAGCAGGAAGTGTGTCACTTTCAAAATGCTTTGAAATCACCCTTTTATTTTTACCCGATTTGCTTCAAACTTCATCTGTATAATGTAAACATAGGGCAGATGTAGACCTGTGAATGGATTCTTGATATCTTTGAAAACTGTTGCCGTGGCGACGCATCAAACTTTACCATTCTTTTAGGATGCTTTTGAGACCCTTAGCATGCTTTAAATTGCATGAAACTCGACAGACACATCACATTTATTAGCCAGTAGACATGTGCAAAGTTGCAGAAACGGGCGTGGTGAGGGCTCAGTAGCGCCACCTTTTGACAAAAGTGGGGTTGTTAGTTTTATCTACAGTTACAAAAATCGGTATGTATATTGTACTCCTCGAGCCGGACAACTTTCTAATTGACACTCATTAGCTAGGACCCACAGAAAGTCAGATATGTTTGTTTGAATGTAGAGAAAATCTCAGAATTTTGCCAGTGTCTCAGTGTCCCTCTGTGTGAGTGAGAGGAGGGGCGCCTGTCAGGTTAATTTTAACCCTTTATTTGCTGTGTGCGACTTCTCTGGCATTTTCGGGGGCCTTAACATCCTCGAAAACTCTTGAAACTTTGCACACGGGTCAGAACCCATGGCCATCAGGGCCGGGCTGAAGCTGGTAACTGGGCGTGGCAGGGCGGCTCGACAGCGCCCCCTGGACTGGGATTCGAACATTTGACCATAAATCAAACACACTTGCATGAATTAATATGAAACTCGGTACAATTATAGATCACATCAGGCCAAACAACTTTCGTGCTCTAAGTTTTATGACAGTTCAAATGGAAGTTATTTATGAATTATGAATTATGGGTTGTTTGAATAATTGTCCTAGGAGAAATACATCAAATCACAATGCATGTGTTTACCAATCACAACCAAACTCGGTGTGCATGAAGTCAAGACATTGAGGATGCTCAATTCCGGACGGATTTTTGATATCTCGAACGGTCTGGCCGTGGCGAGGAAATGAATTTTATGACTAAAAAAGGACACATAAAGTGTGTTATAACTTTGCTCAATTTACCTACAGTTACAAAACTTACCACGTATATTGTTCTCGTCAAGCCGATCAACTTTCCAATTTAAAGTCATTCGCTCTGAGCAACAGAAAGTCAGATATTGTAGTTTGAATGGATTTATTTCCCCTGCGATTCTCTCTCTCTCTCTCTCTCTCTCTCTCTCTGTGTGTGTGTCTGTGTGGGGAGGGCTGTTGTCTGTGTTTATGTGTGTGTGTGTGGCTGGCTGTGATTTTTCCTACAAGTCCTTGTCTCTAAGTCCTTGTCTTTTTGCATAACAATTTCGCATAACAATATTTTTAAATGACAAAATAGGCATATAACCCCCATCTTTTAAATGTATAGTTTGCTTTAAATAAAAGTAAGATTGTATTTGTAATTGAAGTTGAATGAATTTAAAATTCATGTGCTATATTTCAATATATTTGTTTTCCTTAAGATTTTAAAACACTAACTTCATTCTTATCTGAATTACAAATATTTGTTTCTGTATAAAATAATACTCTGACTAAAAACACATTTGATGTTTTTTTTTGGTATTTTTATTTACATGTATTTATGTGTGTGTGTGTGTGTGTGTGTGTGTGTGTGTGTGTGTATAAAGTGCAGGTTTTTTTTTAGATAAAGTAGAATTTCTATAACTATGTGTTGAACTAATAAATCACTCTTGTGTGTTAAACACAATCTACTTAATACAGACAACTTCATTATAAAGATAAATAACAAATCCAAAAAATATATGATTATAATCTATGACAAAAAAAGCCATTACAAACTATATTAATGGAAAATACACATTGCTCTTTGTATTGTTGTAAAATATTCATGAAAAACAAGATAACAAAAATCAAAAAGATAAATTATTTTAGATATAGCCATGTTTTAAATGTATAGCAGAGATGTTAATTGAGGCAGCAACATACAAACTTTCTAGAACAACATGGACCTGGATAGCTGGTTTTTATGGAGGACAGTGAAGAGGAAGAGGGTGCAAATCAAACAGCTCATTCTCAGACTACACAGCAAACAGCTTAAGTTTTTAGTGCTTTGTTTGAGGTTTTTAGTGCTCTGTCCTATCTATTATCAACATATAATAGATGGAACAGAACAAGAAAGGCAATTAATAATCTGTCATTGCGTCACTGCATTATGATATGAAAGGCTCAGTACAGTGTGGCACAAAACGCTTATGCGCATCCCGAGTGGAGAATGATGCGCTTAAAGCCACATGGAGTTACAGCGCACAGCGCATCGAGTCCGCATTGATGCAAGCTCTACAATACACTTCTTTTTGATAGTCAAAGCGGGGGTTACGTTTTTACACGTCGTACAGAATAAACCTAAAGGCACCAAGGTGGCGGTGCCACCGGCTTTATATTAAATATAAATATAGCTGTGAGCAGCGATAAAGGGCCAAAGCCGGCGGTACCACCATCCCGGTGCCTTTGGGTAACTAAAGGCATCAGGGTTGCGGTGCCACCGGCTTGGGCCCGCAATCGCTGCTCGCAGCTATATTTAGGCCCAAGCCTTATTGTTTTCTTATTATTTTTCTTTAGTATTATTATTTTACTACCTTTTTGGCACTTTTGGAGCCCTTAACATGCTCAAAAACTCTTGAAACTTTGCACACGGGTCAGAACCCGCGGCCATCAGAGCCGGGCTGAAGCTGGTACCTGGGCGTGGCAGGGCGGCTCGTCAGCGCCCCCTGGAACGGGGTCCGAACACTTGGTCCATAACTCAAACACGCTTGTATGTAATAATATGAAACTCGGTACACATGTTGATCTCATCGTTTCATCTATACCTCGCGCTCTTACTTTTTACCCCAGCCCAACAGGAAGTCGGCTATTGAGGTTTGTTTGTAAAACGCTCGCAATGGAATGTTAAATACTCCTCCTAGAGCTTTGATCCAAATTCGACGAAACTCGGTCAGCGTGAAGTCAAGACATTGAGGATGAAAGTTTGCGAGGGGATTTTTGATATCTCGAACGGTTTGGCCGTGGCGAGGAAACGAAATCATGGCGAGAAACGTGAAACAGGAAGTGTGTTATAACTTCAGCATACATTAACTGATCTTGATGAAACTTCAGCAGTGTGTTCGCTGTAAGAGGACGATCACATGGATGTGACTATTGTGAGTCAAAGTTATAGCGCCACCAACTGGCAGCAGGAAGTATGTCACTTTCAAAATGCTTTGATATCACCCTTTTATTTTTACCCGATTTGCTTCAAACTTCATCTGTATAATGTAAACATACGGCAGATGTAGACCTGTGAATGGATTCTTGATATCTTTGAAACTGTTGCCGTGGACGCATCAAACTTTACCATTCTTTTAGGATGCTTTTGAGACCCTTAGCATGCTTTAAATTGCATGAAACTCGACAGACACATCACATTTATTAGCCAGTAGACATGTGCAAAGTTTCAGAAACGGGCGTGGTGAGGGCTCAGTAGCGCCACCTTTTGACAAAAGTGGGGTTGTTAGTTTTATCTACAGTTACAAAAATCGGTATGTATATTGTACTCCTCGAGCCGGACAACTTTCTAATTGACACTCATTAGCTAGGACCCACAGAAAGTCAGATATGTTTGTTTGAATGTAGAGAAAATCTCAGAATTTTGCCAGTGTCTCAGTGTCCCTCTGTGTGAGTGAGAGGAGGGGCGCCTGTCAGGTTAATTTTAACCCTTTATTTGCTGTGTGCGACTTCTCTGGCATTTTCGGGGGCCTTAACATCCTCGAAAACTCTTGAAACTTTGCACACGGGTCAGAACCCATGGCCATCAGGGCCGGGCTGAAGCTGGTAACCGGGCGTGGCAGGGCGGCTCGACAGCGCCCCCTGGACTGGGATTCGAACATTTGTCCATAAATCAAACACACTTGCATGAATTAATATGAAACTCGGTACAATTATAGATCACATCAGGCCAAACAACTTTCGTGCTCTAAGTTTTATGACAGTTCAAATGGAAGTTATTTATGAATTATGAATTATGGGTTGTTTGAATAATTGTCCTAGGAGAAATACATCAAATCACAATGCATGTGTTTACCAATCACAACCAAACTCGGTGTGCATGAAGTCAAGACATTGAGGATGCTCAATTCCGGACGGATTTTTGATATCTCGAACGGTCTGGCCGTGGCGAGGAAATGAATTTTATGACTAAAAAAGGACACATAAAGTGTGTTATAACTTTGCTCAATTTACCTACAGTTACAAAACTTACCACGTATATTGTTCTCGTCAAGCCGATCAACTTTCCAATTTAAAGTCATTCGCTCTGAGCAACAGAAAGTCAGATATTGTAGTTTGAATGGATTTATTTCCCCTGCGATTCTCTCTCTCTCTCTCTCTCTCTCTCTCTCTCTCTCTCTCTCTCTCTCTCTCTCTGTGTGTGTGTGTGTGGGTGTGTGTGTCTGTGTGGGGAGGGGAGGGCTGTTGTCTGTGTTTATGTGTGTGTGTGTGTGTGGCTGGCTGCGATTTTTCCTACAAGTCCTTGTCTCTAAGTCCTTGTCTTTTTGCATAACAATTTTGCATAACAATATTTTTAAATGACAAAATAGGCATATAACCCCCATCTTTTAAATGTATAGTTTGCTTTAAATAAAAGTAAGATTGTATTTGTAATTGAAGTTGAATGAATTTAAAATTCATGTGCTATATTTCAATATATTTGTTTTCCTTAAGATTTTAAAACACTAACTTCATTCTTATCTGAATTACAAATATTTGTTTCTGTATAAAATAATACTCTGACTAAAAACACATTTGATGTTTTTTTTTTTTGGATTTTTATTTACATGTATTTATGTGTGTGTGTGTGTGTGTGTGTGTGTGTGTGTGTGTGTGTGTGTGTGTGTGTGTGTGTGTGTGTGTGTATAAAGTGCAGGGTTTTTTTTAGATAAAGTAGAATTTCTATAACTATGTGTTGAACTAATAAATCACTCTTGTGTGTGTTAAACACAATCTACTTAATACAGACAACTTCATTATAAAGATAAATAACAAATCCAAAAAATATATGATTATAATCTATGACAAAAAAAGCCATTACAAACTATATTAATGGAAAATACACATTGCTCTTTGTATTGTTGTAAAATATTCATGAAAAACAAGATAACAAAAATCAAAAAGATAAATTATTTTAGATATAGCCATGTTTTAAATGTATAGCAGAGATGTTAATTGAGGCAGCAACATACAAACTTTCTAGAACAACATGGACCTGAATAGCTGGTTTTTATGGAGGACAGTGAAGAGGAAGAGGGTGCAAATCAAACAGCTCATTCTCAGACTACACAGCAAACAGCTTAAGTTTTTAGTGCTTTGTTTGAGGTTTTTAGTGCTCTGTCCTATCTATTATCAACATATAATAGATGGAACAGAACAAGAAAGGCAATTAATAATCTGTCATTGCGTCACTGCATTATGATATGAAAGGCTCAGTACAGTGTGGCACAAAACGCTTATGCGCATCCCGAGTGGAGAATGATGCGCTTAAAGCCACATGGAGTTACAGCGCACAGCGCATCGAGTCCGCATTGATGCAAGCTCTACAATACACTTCTTTTTGATAGTCAAAGCGGGGGTTACGTTTTTACACGTCGTACAGAATAACCCTAAAGGCACCAAGGTGGCGGTGCCACCGGCTTTATATTAAATATAAATATAGCTGTGAGCAGCGATAAAGGGCCAAAGCCGGCGGTACCACCATCCCGGTGCCTTTGGGTAACTAAAGGCATCGGGGTTGCGGTGCCACCGGCTTGGGCCCGCAATCGCTGCTCGCAGCTATATTTTATTATTATTTTACTACCTTTTGGGCACTTTTGGGGCCCTTAACGTGCTCGAAAACTCTTGAAACTTTGCACACGGGTCAGAACCCGCGGCCATCAGAGCCGGGCTGAAGATGGTACCCGGGCGTGGCAGGGCGGCTCGTCAGCGCCCCCTGGAACGGGGTCCGAACACTTGGTCCATAACTCAAACACGCTTGTATGTAATAATATGAAACTCGGTACACATGTTGATCTCATCGTTTCATCTATACCTCGCGCTCTTACTTTTTACCCCAGCCCAACAGGAAGTCGGCTATTGAGGTTTGTTTGTAAAACGCTCGCAATGGAATGTCAAATACTCCTCCTAGAGCTTTGATCCACATTCGACGAAACTCGGTCAGCGTGAAGTCAAGACATTGAGGATGAAAGTTTGCGAGGGGATTTTTTATATCTCGAACGGTTTGTCCGTGGCGAGGAAACGAAATCATGGCGAGAAACGTGAAACAGGAAGTGTGTTATAACTTCAGCATACATTAACTGATCTTGATGAAACTTCAGCAGTGTGTTCGCTGTAAGAGGACGATCACATGGATGTGACTATTGTGAGTCAAAGTTATAGCGCCACCAACTGGCAGCAGGAAGTGTGTCACTTTCAAAATGCTTTGATATCACCCTTTTATTTTTACCCGATTTGCTTCAAACTTCATATGTATAATGTAAACATACGGCAGATGTAGACCTGTGAATGGATTCTTGATATCTTTGAAACTGTTGCCGTGGCGACGCATCAAACTTTACCCTTCTTTTAGGATGCTTTTAGGATGCTTTTGAGACCCTTAGCATGCTTCAAATTGCATGAAACTCGACAGACACATCACATTTATTAGCCAGTAGACATGTGCAAAGTTGCAGAAACGGGCGTGGTGAGGGCTCAGTAGCGCCACCTTTTGACAAAAGTGGGGTGGTTAGTTTTAACTAGAGTTACAAAAATTGGTATGTATATTGTACTCCTCGAGCCGGACAACTTTCTAATTGACACTTATTAGCTAGGACCCACAGAAAGTCAGATATTTTTGTTTGAATATGGCCACTCTGAGCCTTTGGCTGGCTGGCTGGCTGTCTGTGTGTGTGTGTGTGTGTGTGTGTGCAGGGGGAGGGGGCTTAACCATTTCACTGCTGTGTGTATGACCTGCATAAAGAAAATACATTTCTCAAGCCTGGTATTTTTTAAATAAGTTTTTATTTTTATTTTTTATAAGTAAAGGCATATAACTAGTTTAATTGTAGTGAATTGACAATAGTTTTATATAATTAGTTTATTAATCAGATTAACTTGGTCAATAAACTTGGTCTGAAAATTTGGTCCATAAATCAAACACACTTGCATGTAATAATATGAAACTTGGTACACATATAGATCTCATCGTTTCATATATACTTCACACTCTTACTTTTTACCCCAGCCCAACAGGAAGTTGGCTATTTAGGGTTGTGTTTAAAACACATGCAATGTAATTTAAATTATTGCTCCTAGAGCACTGAACCAAATTCGACGAAACTCGATCAGCGTGAAGTCAAGACATTAAGGATGAAAAAGTGCCACGGGATTTTTGATATCTCGAACGGTTTGGCCGTGGCGAGGAAACGAAATTATGGCGAGAAACATGGAACAGGATGTGTGTTATAACTTCAGCATACATTAACTGATCTTGATGAAACTTCAGCAGTGTTTTCGCTGTAAGAGACCGATCACATGGATGTGACTATTGTGAGTCAAAGTTATAGCGCCACCAACTGGCAGCAGGAAGTGTGTCACTTTCAAAATGCCGTGGCAACGAAACAAACTTTAACATTATTTTTTGATGCTTTTGGGACTCTTAGCTTGCTTGAAATTGCTTGAAACTCAACAGATACATCACATTTATTAGCCAATAGACATGTGCAACTATGGCAAAAGATTAAAGTAATGTCAAAAAAGTAAACACTAAAAGCCTCATATCTTCTAAAAATGTAATTATACATCATTTGTTTCTAAATTAAATTATACAAATATTATAACTTCCCCAATTTTTCCTTTTTTTTCATTTAAGAATTGTGTTTACGTTCAAAAACAGCCAGAATTGTTGTAAAATTCATAAAAAAATAATAATCTGAGTCATACGTAGTGCTATACTGCCCTCTTGTGTTCAATATCAGGTAGGCCTATTGTGTATATTCCCACCGGTTAATCAACGTGTGACTCCGCTGGGACTTGGGAGCTTTTAAATCGCTTACTTAAAACCGAAAGTCAAAATACGGATGTCCGCACAAGACATTAATGGTGTGGAGTAGAGCGAGCATTTTAAATAAATTCCTATTAAGTAGGATTGAACTAAACAGAAAGAATGTTCACTCTGTTCTGCTGGTTCCTCGCTGGTGGATCATATGATTACTTTGTCATAATCTATGACAAAAATGCTATTATAAACCATATTAATAATAGATAATACACATTGCTCTTATTTTTGAAAAATACATTCATGAAAAACAAGATAACAAAAATCATTAAAAAAAAATATAGCCATGGCTGCTATAAAGCAACATATAATTGAAAGGCAATTAATAATCTGTCATTACGTCACTGCATTATGATATTACGGCTCCAATACGGTGCAGCACAAAGCACTTATGTGCATCCCGAGCGGAGAATGATGTGCTTGAAGCCACATGAAGTTACAGCGCATTGAGTCCGTATTGAAAAGTTCAAAGCACAAAGGAAATACATATTTATGAACAGTGTATTATACATTATCTATCTATGCAATAGTTTATTGAGCCTTTTCTTTTAAAGGTTTTAAATTTCAGTTACTGTGTGCGTGAAGAACAATTATAGTGCTCTGACTCTAGTGTTGTGATCTAACCGACAGCGTCCGACACCCGGTAGAAAGTAACACGATTAAGTTACAGCAATAAAGTCCAGCAAGAAAAAGTTTCTTCATTCGAAAATATAGACCTTTAGACCTTTATCTTAAAGATCCAGTATAATAGGATTAACATTGAATCATTGAAGATCGTTTCATCATTGACTGTAACCGAATGTGACGTGCTGTTTGAATGCTGAATGGAGAATGACTGACAGGCGCAGAGAGGGAAAAGTTTGTGTTCTTGAATTTAATGACTTAAATATTAATTTATATCACATAATAGCTTCAGAACACTAATAATACAGTACACAAAAACTTTATGGTACTTTAGAAAGTTTTTGTGCCTTTGTGCCTAACAGAATAGTATATGCACAATATAGAATTTGAATCAGCCTCGTCAAAGATGGCAGTGTCAGAGCCGATACCGATCCTGAGTATCTAATCGGCGCACTTCTTTTCAACAGTCAAATTGAAATTGAAATTGCTTGAAACTCAACAGATACATCACATTTATTAGCCAGTAGACGTGCAAAGTTTCAGAAACGGGCAATGTGCAAGGACTAAATAGCGCCACCTTTTGACAAAAGTGGGGTTGTTAGTTTTATCTACAGTTACAAAAATCGGTATATACATTGTACTCCTCAAGCCGGACAACTTTCTAATACATAGTCATTAGCTCGGACCAAGAGGAAGTCAGATATTTTGTTTGAATATGGTGAGCCTCTCTCTGAGCCTACGTCCCTGTATGGCAAGCCCTTTTAACATTTAAAAGCTAAGTTTGCCTGTT
>NW_024121987.1:3885793-3971541 GCF_016745375.1 Pimephales promelas
TTAACATTGTAGATATCAACAACGTCTTTCTGTCTAGTCGTAATTACATTTTGGATAGTTTGTATTATCATTTAAGATATCTGTAACATAATTGTGACTAGTCGAAATGACAGAGTATGGCAAGCCGTTTTAACTTTAATCATGAAAGGGCCAAAGCCTTCGGCACCGCACCGGGTGCCTTTAGGAACTAAAGGAACCGGGGTTGCGGTGCACCGGCTTGGGCCGCCATCGCTGCTCGCAGCTATATTAGGGCCCAAGCCCTGAAAGGCGAAGGCCCTATTGTTTTCCTAAGGATTATTTTTCTTTTATTATTTAATTATTTACTACCTTTTTGGCACTTTTGGGGCCCTTAACATGCTCAAAAACTCTTGAAACTTTGCACACGGGTCAGAACCCGCGGCCATCAGGGCCGGGCTGAAGCTGGTACCTGGCGTGGCAGGGGGGCTCGACAGCGCCCCCTGGAACGGGGTCCGAACACTTGGTCCATAACTCAAACACGCTTGCATGTAATAATATGAAACTCGGTACACATGTTGATCTCATCGTTTCATCTATACCTCGCGCTCTTACTTTTTACCCCAGCCCAACAGGAAGTCGGCTATTGAGGTTTGTTTGTAAAACGCTCGCAATGGAATTTTAAATACTCCTCCTAGAGCTTTGATCCAAATTCGACGAAACTCGGTCAGCGTGAAGTCAAGACATTGAGGATGAAAGTTTGCGAGGGGATTTTTGATATCTCGAACGGTTTGGCCGTGGCGAGGAAACGAAATCATGGCGAGAAACGTGAAACAGGAAGTGTGTTATAACTTCAGCATACATTAACTGATCTTGATGAAACTTCAGCAGTGTGTTCGCTGTAAGAGGACGATCACATGGATGTGACTATTGTGAGTCAAAGTTATAGCGCCACCAACTGGCAGCAGGAAGTGTGTCACTTTCAAAATGCTTTGAAATCACCCTTTATTTTTACCCGATTTGCTTCAAACTTCATCTGTATAATGTAAACATAGGGCAGATGTAGACCTGTGAATGGATTCTTGATATCTTTGAAACTGTTGCCGTGGCGACGCATCAAACTTTACCATTCTTTTAGGATGCTTTTGAGACCCTTAGCATGCTTTAAATTGCATGAAACTCGACAGACACATCACATTTATTAGCCAGTAGACATGTGCAAAGTTTCAGAAACGGGCGTGGTGAGGGCTCAGTAGCGCCACCTTTTGACAAAAGTGGGGTTGTTAGTTTTATCTACAGTTACAAAAATCGGTATGTATATTGTACTCCTCGAGCCGGACAACTTTCTAATTGACACTCATTAGCTAGGACCCACAGAAAGTCAGATATGTTTGTTTGAATGTAGAGAAAATCTCAGAATTTTGCCAGTCTCTCAGTGTCCCTCTGTGTGAGTGAGAGGAGGGGCGCCTGTCAGGTTAATTTTAACCCTTTATTTGCTGTGTGCGACTTCTCTGGCATTTTCGGGGGCCTTAACATCCTCGAAAACTCTTGAAACTTTGCACACGGGTCAGAACCCATGGCCATCAGGGCCGGGCTGAAGCTGGTAACCGGGCGTGGCAGGGCGGCTCGACAGCGCCCCCTGGACTGGGATTCGAACATTTGTCCATAAATCAAACACACTTGCATGAATTAATATGAAACTCGGTACAATTATAGATCACATCAGGCCAAACAACTTTCGTGCTCTAAGTTTTATGACAGTTCAAATGGAAGTTATTTATGAATTATGAATTATGGGTTGTTTGAATAATTGTCCTAGGAGAAATACATCAAATCACAATGCATGTGTTTACCAATCACAACCAAACTCGGTGTGCATGAAGTCAAGACATTGAGGATGCTCAATTCCGGACGGATTTTTGATATCTCGAACGGTCTGGCCGTGGCGAGGAAATGAATTTTATGACTAAAAAAGGACACATAAAGTGTGTTATAACTTTGCTCAATTTACCTACAGTTACAAAACTTACCACGTATATTGTTCTCGTCAAGCCGATCAACTTTCCAATTTAAAGTCATTCGCTCTGAGCAACAGAAAGTCAGATATTGTAGTTTGAATGGATTTATTTCCCCTGCGATTCTCTCTCTCTCTCTCTCTCTCTCTCTCTCTCTCTCTCTCTCTGTGTGTGTGTGTGGGTGTCTGTGTGGGGAGGGGAGGGCTGTTGTCTGTGTTTATGTGTGTGTGTGTGTGCTGGCTGTGATTTTTCCTACAAGTCCTTGTCTCTAAGTCCTTGTCTTTTTGCATAACAATTTTGCATAACAATATTTTTAAATGACAAAATAGGCATATAACCCCCATCTTTTAAATGTATAGTTTGCTTTAAATAAAAGTAAGATTGTATTTGTAATTGAAGTTGAATGAATTTAAAATTCATGTGCTATATTTCAATATATTTGTTTTCCTTAAGATTTTAAAACACTAACTTCATTCTTATCTGAATTACAAATATTTGTTTCTGTATAAAATAATACTCTGACTAAAAACACATTTGATGTTTTTTTTTTGGTATTTTTATTTACATGTATTTATGTGTGTGTGTGTGTGTGTGTAATAAAGTGCAGGGTTTTTTTAGATAAAGTAGAATTTCTATAACTATGTGTTGAACTAATAAATCACTCTTGTGTGTTAAACACAATCTACTTAATACAGACAACTTCATTATAAAGATAAATAACAAATCCAAAAAATATATGATTATAATCTATGACAAAAAAAGCCATTACAAACTATATTAATGGAAAATACACATTGCTCTTTGTATTGTTGTAAAATATTCATGAAAAACAAGATAACAAAAATCAAAAAGATAAATTATTTTAGATATAGCCATGTTTTAAATGTATAGCAGAGATGTTAATTGAGGCAGCAACATACAAACTTTCTAGAACAACATGGACCTGGATAGCTGGTTTTTATGGAGGACAGTGAAGAGGAAGAGGGTGCAAATCAAACAGCTCATTCTCAGACTACACAGCAAACAGCTTAAGTTTTTAGTGCTTTGTTTGAGGTTTTTAGTGCTCTGTCCTATCTATTATCAACATATAATAGATGGAACAGAACAAGAAAGGCAATTAATAATCTGTCATTGCGTCACTGCATTATGATATGAAAGGCTCAGTACAGTGTGGCACAAAACGCTTATGCGCATCCCGAGTGGAGAATGATGCGCTTAAAGCCACATGGGGTTACAGCGCACAGCGCATCGAGTCCGCATTGATGCAAGCTCTACAATACACTTCTTTTTGATAGTCAAAGCGGGGGTTACGTTTTTACACGTCGTACAGAATAACCCTAAAGGCACCAAGGTGGCGGTGCCACCGGCTTTATATTAAATATAAATATAGCTGTGAGCAGCAATAAAGGGCCAAAGCCGGCGGTACCACCATCCCGGTGCCTTTGGGTAACTAAAGGCATCGGGTTGCGGTGCCACCGGCTTGGGCCCGCAATCGCTGCTCGCAGCTATATTTATTATTATTATTATTATTTATACGACTATTCGGGCACTTTTGGGGCCCTTAACATGCTCAAAAACTCTTGAAACTTTGCACACGGGTCAGAACCCGCGGCCATCAGGGCCGGGCTGAAGATGGTACCCGGGCGTGGCAGGGGGGCTAGACAGCGCCCCCTGGAACGGGGTCCGAACACTTGGTCCATAAATCAAACACGCTTGCATGTAATAATATGAAACTCGGTACACATGTTGATCTCATCGTTTCATCTATACCTCGTGCTTTTACTTTTTACCCCAGCCCAACAGGAAGTCGGCTATTTAGGGTTGTTCGTAAAACACTCGCAATGGAATTTTTAATACTCCTCCTAGAGCTTTGATCCAAATTCGACGAAACTCGGTCAGCGTGAAGTCAAGACATTGAGGATGAAAGTTTGCGAGGGGATTTTTGATATCTCGAACGGTTTGGCCGTGGCGAGGAAACAAAATTATGGCGAGAAACGTGAAACAGGAAGTGTATCATAACTTCAGCACACATCAACCGATCTTGATGAAACTTCAGCAGTGTGTTCGCTGTAAGAGGACGATCACATGGATGTGACTATTGTGAGTCAAAGTTATAGCGCCACCAACTGGCAGCAGGAAGTGTGTCATTTTCAAAATGCTTTGAAATCACCCTCTAATTTTAACTCGATTTGCTTCAAACTTCATCTGTATAATGCAAATACATGGCAGATGAAGACCTGTAAATGGATTCTTGATATCTTTGAAACTGTTGCCGTGGCAACGCATCAAACTTTACCATTCTTTTAGGATGCTTTTGAGACTCTTAGCATGCTTCAAATTGCATGAAACTCGACAGACACATCACATTTATTAGCCAGTAGACATGTGCAACGTTTCAGAAACGGGTGTGGTGAGGGCTCAGTAGCGCCACCTTTTGACAAAAGTGGGGTTGTTAGTTTTATCTACAGTTACAAAAATCAGTATGTATATTGTACTCCTCGAGCCGGACAACTTTCTAATTGACACTCATTAGCTAGGACCCACAGAAAGTCAGATATGTTTGTTTGAATGTAGAGAAAATCTCAGAATTTTGCCAGTCTCTCAGTGTCTCTCTGTGTGAGTGAGAGGAGGGGCGCCTGTCAGGTTAATTTTAACCCTTTATTTGCTGTGTGCAACTTCTCTGGCATTTTCGGGGGCCTTAACATCCTCTAAAACTCTTGAAACTTTGCACACGGGTCAGAACCCATGGCCATCAGGGCCGGGCTGAAGCTGGTAACCGGGCGTGGCAGGGCGGCTCGACAGCGCCCCCTGGACTGGGATTCAAAAATTTGTCCATAAATCAAACACACTTGCATGAATTAATATGAAACTCGGTACAATTAAAGATCACATCAGGCCAAACAACTTTCGTGCTCTAAGTTTTATGACAGTTCAAATGGAAGTTATTTATGAATTATGAATTATGGGTTGTTTGAATAATTGTCCTAGGAGAAATACATCAAATCACAATGCATGTGTTTACCAATCACAACCAAACTCGGTGTGCATGAAGTCAAGACATTGAGGATGCTCAATTCCGGACGGATTTTTGATATCTCGAACGGTCTGGCCGTGGCGAGGAAATGAATTTTATGACTAAAAAAGGACACATAAAGTGTGTTATAACTTTGCTCAATTTACCTACAGTTACAAAACTTACCACGTATATTGTTCTCGTCAAGCCGATCAACTTTCCAATTTAAAGTCATTCGCTCTGAGCAACAGAAAGTCAGATATTGTAGTTTGAATGGATTTATTTCCCCTGCGATTCTCTCTCTCTCTCTCTCTCTCTCTCTCTCTCTCTCTCTCTCTCTCTCTCTCTGTGTGTGTGTGGGGTGTGTGTGTGTCTGTGTGGGGAGGGGAGGGCTGTTGTCTGTGTTTATGTGTGTGTGTGTGTGTGGCTGGCTGCGATTTTTCCTACAAGTCCTTGTCTCTAAGTCCTTGTCTTTTTGCATAACAATTTTGTATTTTTTTAAATGACAAAATAGGCATATAACCCCCATCTTTTAAATGTATAGTTTGCTTTAAATAAAAGTAAGATTGTATTTGTAATTGAAGTTGAATGAATTTAAAATTCATGTGCTATATTTCAATATATTTGTTTTCCTTAAGATTTTAAAACACTAACTTCATTCTTATCTGAATTACAAATATTTGTTTCTGTATAAAATAATACTCTGACTAAAAACACATTTGATGTTTTTTTTTTTGGATTTTTATTTACATGTATTTATGTGTGTGTGTGTGTGTGTGTGTGTGTGTGTGTGTGTGTGTGTGTGTGTGTGTGTGTGTGTGTGTGTATAAAGTGCAGGGTTTTTTTTAGATAAAGTAGAATTTCTATAACTATGTGTTGAACTAATAAATCACTCTTGTGTGTGTTAAACACAATCTACTTAATACAGACAACTTCATTATAAAGATAAATAACAAATCCAAAAAATATATGATTATAATCTATGACAAAAAAAGCCATTACAAACTATATTAATGGAAAATACACATTGCTCTTTGTATTGTTGTAAAATATTCATGAAAAACAAGATAACAAAAATCAAAAAGATAAATTATTTTAGATATAGCCATGTTTTAAATGTATAGCAGAGATGTTAATTGAGGCAGCAACATACAAACTTTCTAGAACAACATGGACCTGAATAGCTGGTTTTTATGGAGGACAGTGAAGAGGAAGAGGGTGCAAATCAAACAGCTCATTCTCAGACTACACAGCAAACAGCTTAAGTTTTTAGTGCTTTGTTTGAGGTTTTTAGTGCTCTGTCCTATCTATTATCAACATATAATAGATAGAACAGAACAAGAAAGGCAATTAATAATCTGTCATTGCGTCACTGCATTATGATATGAAAGGCTCAGTACAGTGTGGCACAAAACGCTTATGCGCATCCCGAGTGGAGAATGATGCGCTTAAAGCCACATGGAGTTACAGCGCACAGCGCATCGAGTCCGCATTGATGCAAGCTCTACAATACACTTCTTTTTGATAGTCAAAGCGGGGGTTACGTTTTTACACGTCGTACAGAATAACCCTAAAGGCACCAAGGTGGCGGTGCCACCGGCTTTATATTAAATATAAATATAGATGTGAGCAGCGATAAAGCGCCAAAGCCGGCGGTACCACCATCCCGGTGCCTTTGGGTAGCTAAAGGCATCGGGGTTGCGGTGCCACAGGCTTGGGCCCGCAATCGCTGCTCGCAGCTATATTTTATTATTATTATTTTGTAACCTTTTGGGCACTTTTGGGGCCCTTAACGTGCTCAAAAACTCTTGAAACTTTGCACACGGGTCAGAACCCGCGGCCATCAGGGCCGGGCTGAAGATGGTACCCGGGCGTGGCAGGGGGGCTCGACAGCGCCCCCTGGAACGAGGTCCGAACACTTGGTCCATAACTCAAACACGCTTGTATATAATATTATGAAACTCGGTACACATGTTGATCTCATCGTTTCATCTATACCTCGCACTTTTACTTTTTACCCCAGCCCAACAGGAAGTCGGCTATTTAGGGTTGTTCGTAAAACACTCGCAATGGAATTTTAAATACTCCTCCTAGAGCTCTGATCCAAATTTGACGAAATTCGGTCAGCGTGAAGTCAAGAAATTGAAGATGAAAGTTTGCGAGGGGATTTTTGATATCTCGAACGGTTTGGCCGTGGCGAGGAAACGAAATCATGGCGAGAAACGTGAAACAGAAAGTGTGTCATAACTTCAGCATACATCAACCGATCTTGATGAAACTTCAGCAGTGTGTTCGCTGTAAGAGGACGATCACATGGATGTGACTATTGTGAGTCAAAGTTATAGCGCCACCAACTGGCAGCAGGAAGTGTGTCATTTTAAAAATGTTTTGAAATAACCCTTTAATTTTTACTCGATTTGCTTCAAACTTAATCTGTATACTGCAAATACACAGCAGATGAAGACCTGTGAATGGATTCTTGATATCTTTGAAACTGTTGCCGTGGCAACGCATCAAACTTTACCATTCTTTTAGGATGCTTTTGAGACTCTTAGCATGCTTTAAATTGCATGAAACTCGACAGACACATCACATTTATTAGCCAGTAGACATGTGCAAAGTTTCAGAAACGGGCGTGGTGAGGGCTCAGTAGCGCCACCTTTTGACAAAAGTGGGGTTGTTAGTTTTATCTACAGTTACAAAAATCGGTATGTATATTGTACTCCTCGAGCCGGACAACTTTCTAATTGACACTCATTAGCTAGGACCCACAGAAAGTCAGATATGTTTGTTTGAATGTAGAGAAAATCTCAGAATTTTGCCAGTGTCTCAGTGTCCCTCTGTGTGAGTGAGAGGAGGGGCGCCTGTCAGGTTAATTTTAACCCTTTATTTGCTGTGTGCGACTTCTCTGGCATTTTCGGGGGCCTTAACATCCTCGAAAACTCTTGAAACTTTGCACACGGGTCAGAACCCATGGCCATCAGGGCCGGGCTGAAGCTGGTAACCGGGCGTGGCAGGGCGGCTCGACAGCGCCCCCTGGACTGGGATTCGAACATTTGTCCATAAATCAAACACACTTGCATGAATTAATATGAAACTCGGTACAATTATAGATCACATCAGGCCAAACAACTTTCGTGCTCTAAGTTTTATGACAGTTCAAATGGAAGTTATTTATGAATTATGAATTATGGGTTGTTTGAATAATTGTCCTAGGAGAAATACATCAAATCACAATGCATGTGTTTACCAATCACAACCAAACTCGGTGTGCATGAAGTCAAGACATTGAGGATGCTCAATTCCGGACGGATTTTTGATATCTCGAACGGTCTGGCCGTGGCGAGGAAATGAATTTTATGACTAAAAAGGGACACATAAAGTGTGTTATAACTTTGCTCAATTTACCTACAGTTACAAAACTTACCACGTATATTGTTCTCGTCAAGCCGATCATTTTTCCAATTTAAAGTCATTCGCTCTGAGCAACAGAAAGTCAGATATTGTAGTTTGAATGGATTTATTTCCCCTCCGATTCTCTCTCTCTCTCTCTCTCTCTCTCTCTGTGTGTGTGTGTGGGTGTGTGTGGGGGGAGGGGAGGGCTGTTGTCTGTGTTTATGTGTGTGTGTGTGGCTGGCTGTGATTTTTCCTACAAGTCCTTGTCTCTAAGTCCTTGTCTTTTTGCATAACAATTTTGCATAACAATATTTTTAAATGACAAAATAGGCATATAACCCCCATCTTTTAAATGTATAGATTGCTTTAAATAAAAGTAAGATTGTATTTGTAATTGAAGTTGAATGAATTTAAAATTCATGTGCTATATTTCAATATATTTGTTTTCCTTAAGATTTTAAAACACTAACTTCATTCTTATCTGAATTACAAATATTTGTTTCAGTATAAAATAATACTCTGACTAAAAACACATTTGATGTTTTTTTTTTGGTATTTTTATTTACATGTATTTATGTGTGTGTGTGTGTGTGTGTGTGTGTGTGTGTGTGTGTGTGTATAAAGTGCAGGGTTTTTTTTAAATAAAGTAGAATTTCTATAACTATGTGTTGAACTAATAAATCACTCTTGTGTGTGTTAAACACAATCTACTTAATACAGACAACTTCATTATAAAGATAAATAACAAATCCAAAAAATATATGATTATAATCTATGACAAAAAAAGCCATTACAAACTATATTATTGGAAAATACACATTGCTCTTTGTATTGTTGTAAAATATTCATGAAAAACAAGATAACAAAAATCAAAAAGATAAATTATTTTAGATATAGCCATGTTTTAAATGTATAGCAGAGATGTTAATTGAGGCAGCAACATACAAACTTTCTAGAACAACATGGACCTGGATAGCTGGTTTTTATGGAGGACAGTGAAGAGGAAGAGGGTGCAAATCAAACAGCTCATTCTCAGACTACACAGCAAACAGCTTAAGTTTTTAGTGCTTTGTTTGAGGTTTTTAGTGCTCTGTCCTATCTATTATCAACATATAATAGATGGAACAGAACAAGAAAGGCAATTAATAATCTGTCATTGCGTCACTGCATTATGATATGAAAGGCTCAGTACAGTGTGGCACAAAACGCTTATGCGCATCCCGAGTGGAGAATGATGCGCTTAAAGCCACATGGAGTTACAGCGCACAGCGCATCGAGTCCGCATTGATGCAAGCTCTACAATACACTTCTTTTTGATAGTCAAAGCGGGGGTTACGTTTTTACACGTCGTACAGAATAACCCTAAAGGCACCAAGGTGGCGGTGCCACCGGCTTTATATTAAATATAAATATAGCTGTGAGCAGCGATAAAGGGCCAAAGCCGGCGGTACCACCATCCCGGTGCCTTTGGGTAACTAAAGGCATCGGGGTTGCGGTGCCACCGGCTTGGGCCCGCAATCGCTGCTCGCAGCTATATTTTTGTTTGTTATTGTTTTGTATGTCAAGTATTGATGTATGTGCATCATTAGGTAATGAGAATGTCATCTTTCAAAGACGAATCTCAGCAGTTGCTTCACTATTGTAAAATATCCATCTACAAACAGTTATGAATTTGAAATAAGTTATTAGTAAATCTTCCTGGTTAAATAATACTAAAACATCTTTGTATTCATGGTAAGAATCATATTCTAGTCTTGTCATCATTTTAACATTATGTTTTGCATTTGTCACATTTCTGACTTGGCTAGAAGAGAAGTTTGAATATGAATACAGAGGGTCCAAGATCCCCAGCAAACGGAACTCTAATCACCATATTGGTGACTTCAAAAGAATTACATTTCTTACAGTGGCATGATTAAAGACAACATTATTATGTAAAATCACAGTAAAACAAAAGCAGTAAGTTACTGTGGTGTCAGCATTCTGCTATTGTTTCAAAGTAATTTGCAAGAAAATGACTCAGTATGCATTGATTTCACCGTACATTTCTGACAGTGATTTATTGTAAAATACATTTTTGTAAAATAAATTTTCCTGTAACTATTTTTTTACAGTGCAGATAACAATGCTCAATGATAACAATGATAAAAATTGTCCTATACATAAAAGGCTAAAAGCACAAAAATATACAAAATTATTAAAAAATAATTTTAGATTCTAAAAAAAAAATTAAATAAATACATAATGTTCTTTGCCTCATCATTATATAAATGTAACTTCTAAGACTTCTAAACATTAGGAGACTGGAAACATGCATTAGCCCATAATACCTATAGCAGTGATGCTGAGTTGTTCAGAAAGGAGAAGAGAGGAAACAGGGTGATACTGAGCACACCTTTACCATTATTCCACATGAGGGACAATTTACTGAAACATTTCATATCTGTAAGCACAAGAGCAATCTTTTATTTATTGCTTCAGAAATGCAGCAGGTATAGAATCATTTGCTGAAAAAGCACTCATGGCTTTCCATCTCATACCAGATCATCCATCAACCATGGTACTTCAAAGATCTGTTAACACTCAGTATGTCAGGAGGAATTTCTGTAAATAACATTCAGATTCAGAGACTGTAAGTCTAGACCCATTTCATGATACTATTATTATTGTAGCTCCTATCAGATTACATAAAATAACATTGCTCTTTGGTCAGCTTGAATGCAGTTTAGTCACGTCAAGTGGTCTAAAGGATAAAGAGGACTCTGAACTTAATGATTCTTTAACTAAGCTCTGCTCTTCTCGTTGGCTCTTTATTCCCAGTGGCTTTTATAAGGCTTTCAAGTATCCAAAAGCAGCGTAAAAGTATCGTTTGCGACCTAGAAGTACTATTTTATAATTTCATAATTTCCTAGAATAGGAATATGTTTAGAATAATGTAAGGGAAATCGCTATAATTTTATTGTAATTTCATTTGATAAATATTCTGGATATTATTCTAAAGATTGATGTTACTGAAAGGTGAAAGTTCAGTTAGGAGGATGTCATTGAGCCAGTGCGGTAGTGGTGTGGAGAGCTTGAGCCAAGTGAAGTGATATAGGCTATATTGCTGACATGAGAAGATGTGTTGCTTCGTGTAAAAAAAAAAATTCCTACAGACCTGGCAAAATAAGGATGCGAAAAAGAAGAGTCTGTTTCAAGTGTGCAATATAAACTTGGTGTTTCCGCTTGGTTGGAGTTCATCACAAAGCAAGCAAGATGAGTAATGAGTGAGCAACGAGACAGTAAGAGCTACTGTAGCTGCTAGCTAGCTAGCTACCTAGCTACCGACGTCATCAATACTGCAGTACTCCAAACCAAACATTGAAGGTAAAAGTTTTATATAATGTCAAAAGTGCAACAGATGTCATCTGTGTGGGAAACTCTTGTAGCTGAGATAGAAAAAAAAATACTGACACATACAGCATCAGAGTTGAATTATACGTATATGCTGGACACTCAGTCTAACGGTGGAAGAAAGTGACAAAGGTTTACCTCGTAAGCTGAGGAGGCATATTCTCTAGTATCTAGAATGGTAAGATGTTATTTAACAAGAGGATGAAGGGATGTCTCAATTGCTGCAAGTAAATGACAAAATTGAGGAAATTAAAGGGAAAAATGACGATAATGGCGTATCCGAGTTGAAGATGAAGTCCTTTTGGAGAAAATGACCGCTGCATACACTCTGGAAATGGAAAAAAATAACAAGTTGTCAACCACATCAAAAGCAAAGATGATCAAAATTGCAGCGGTTAGTGAGGAAAGGGAGGAAGGTGGGAAGGAAAGCTATCTGCACAAACCAAACAATAAGAATAAGCATTGTGAGACGAACAAACGCGATACACTGATGGAAAAGGTTGACCAAGGTAATAAAGCTATATGTGAAGCTATATATTCAGAACCTCACCACTCCAATTGTTAGTCTTCACTAGACCTCTAAGCCCCAACCAATGAGAGTGAGTGAACAGCCGAACAAAAAATATCGATCACAGCCAAAGAGTGTAAATAGGAAACAGTGCCAGCAGTGTCAATTCTCCAATCCGGATGGAAGATGTAGTCACTGTGTAGCCACACATAACTGTGGCAGCGCAGAACATGGCATCAGGTTGTAGGATGAGAAATACTTCAGCCAGTGCAAATAAAATTGAAATTCCGATCCTGCCAAATGTGGCACATCTGGATCTGTTCAGCTTAAGAGCACCATTAACTGGTAAACAACGACAAACAGCCAAGCTACTAGGGAAGAGATGCCTACAGTAGTTTGAGCCTCCCTAAGGGGAGTTGACACTTCAATACTGTGGGACACTGGTTCACAGGTATCAATAGTGGGAACGAACTGTAAAAGAAAATACCTGCCAGATGTTAAGGTGAGACCAGTGTAGGAGCTGCTTGAGGAGAGAGCATTAGAGCTTTCAGCTGCTAATTGAACAGACATTACATATGATTGAAAGATGGAAATAAAATTCACCTTGTCTAAGAATGCTGTGGCTGGGATGAGTGACAAACCTGTCATGTTTCCAATCCTGGTTGCCAGCAGTTACCTTGAACGCCCCATCATTGGCTTTAATGTGATTGAACAACCAGTGAACATCCCGAAAAACAAAGTGGTAGTGGTGCCTTGCGGCCGGCTAAATAAGAGAGTGTTGAGTGCGTCACATGTAGTCATTAGAGAGCATGTTAATTCAGCTCCCTTCAGAGGATAAGGGTAAAATATAGGTTACATTATACTATGTAGTCGGCTAGTCGCACAACACTTGGATGCTTGCACAGTGTTGATGCCATTTACCCGTCGCAGATAAAACCAACATTTGATCAGAGACCCGAGACACAAGACAGCAGCAGTGTCACCCCACTTGCACAGCAATCCAGCCAGATGCCACAAGCTGAGCCCTGGGACCCACCTGTGGACCTAAGCCACCTGTAAGATGACCGACAGCAACAGGTACAAAAAAATGCTCAGGAAGGAATGTGATGTTTTTCCAAAGGATGATTGGGACACGGGGTGTGTCAAAGATTTGCAAATGGACATTCAATTAAAAGAAAATGTGCCTGTGCAAAGAACATACAATGCAATCCCTAGACACCTCTACCAAGAAGTGAAAACTCACATCCATGACTTACTCAGTCGAGGCTGGATCCAGAAGTCTTGTTCATATTCTTCACCTGTGGTATGCGTCAGGAAGAAAGATGGAGGCCTACGCTTGTGCATAGACTACAGACTGCTAAACGGGAAAACACAGCCGGATCGTCATCCAATCCCTAGGATACATGAGATTCTGGAAAACCTGGGGGGCAACACCTGGTTCACAGTGTTGGACCAGGGCAAGGCTTACCACCAGGGCTTCATGAGTGAGAAAAGCAGACCATGCACAGCATTCATAACACCATGGAGAATTGCACCTGCAGCTTTTCAGCGCTACATGGAGGGATACCTGGGAGATCTGAGAGATGAAGTGTGTGTCCCACATTTAGATGATGTTTTAGTGTTTAGCTCCAGTTTTAAACAACACATCCAAAACGTAAGGCAGGTACTGCAACGTCAAAGAGTGTGGAAAAAACTGAGGCCAAAAAAATTGGACTTTTTCAAAAGTGAGGTCTGTTATGTAATGTTATCTCTGCAGAGGGATACAAGATGAATCCCAAAGAGGGGGAAACAGTTCAAGCACTGAAGCATGAGACACCAACCACTGTGAGAGAGGTGAGAAAGCTGATGGGTTTCCTCAGTTACTATAGATCCTATATACCAGACTTCTCCAGGATAGTCAAACCTCTTTACGAACTGTTAGCAAAGTCTAAGTCTAAACAGACACAAAGCCAAAAGAGGAAGAATGTAAGCTGTAAGTCTGCTCAGTTGCCACCGTCTCATCCTGTCCAGTGACCAATGATTCACAAAGAAATACTGAACAGAATGGTAGATCAGCTGACAAACCCACCAGTGATGGCATATCCAGACTTGGAGAAACCATTTGTACTTCATGTGGATGCCTCAGAAGAGGACCTAGGTGCAGTTTTGTACCAGCGTCAAGATGGTATTCTTAGGGTCATTGCTTATGGCTCGCGGACATTGTCACCGGCAGAAAATAAATTACAAGCTACATTCTGGCAAATTAGAATTCTTGGCACTAAAATGGGCCATCACAGAACGTTTCCGTGACTACCTGTTCCATGCACCTGACTTTGTTTTATATAGTGACAATAATCCCTGGACCTATGTCATGAGGTTGGCAAAGCTCAATGCAGCAGGGCACCGCTGGATGGCAGAGCTGGCGGATTATAGATTCACATTAAAGTACTGACCCGGAACAGCAAACAGAGACATGGATTTCCTGTCACGAAGACAAAAGCCCAGTGAAGAGATCATGCGGTAGTGTACAAGGGATGCCCTCAGGAAGCTTTAGAATGCATCGGTAAAGCTCTGGAAAGAGATAAAAACCAAGATATTGATTGGATCTCTGCTGTCACATGTAACATTGATGCACTGCCAGAGGTGTGTAACATCTCAGAGCCAATCCAGCCTATTGTGGTGCAAGACATCAGAGTTGCCCAGAGTGCAGACTTAGCCATTAGCAGAGCTCTGGCCTTGAATAAAAACACATGCATTCTTTAGACATAAAGACAAGCTGGCAGAAAGTGAATCAGTGAGACAACTTCTCAGAGAGTGGTCCCGTCTAAAGATTGATGGAGATGGAATCCTCAGAAGAGAGACTGCAGTGAGAAAGCAGTTAGTTGTTCCCGAGTCCCTGAAGCCTACTGTGTACAAGCATCTCCACGAAGAAATGGGACACTTAGGGGCCGATCGAATGGTGGCTCTTGCAAAAGAACAGTTTTTTCTGGCCAAAAATGAGACAGGAAATGGAAAACTATGTTACCCAGATGTGTCGCTAATCAGGTAATCAGGACACCTATCCAAAGCATTGAAACCTCTGCAACTACCTACACTTAGACAAGTGTAAAGGGGGTGAGGAGAATATACTTGTAGTTGTGGATCATTTAACCAAATACGCACAGGCCAACACAACGAAAGACAAGTCTGGGAAGACAGCGGCCTGAAAACTCTTTGATGATTTTATTATGCGTTTCAGTTTCCCATCCAAAATACATCTTGATCAGGGAAGAGTTTGAAAATACTCTATTTCGCAAGTTACAATACAACTGTGGAATTCGCCATTCATACACCTCCCCATACCACCCACAAGCTAGTCCTGCAGAGTGCTTCAACAGAACTCTGCTGGGTATGTTGCGCACGCTTGAAGAGTCTCCGAAGTCAAGGTGGAAAGAACACCTAAACAAAGTCATCCATGCCTATAACTCAACTGTGCACGAAGCGACGGGACTCTCTCTATTCTTCCTTCTCTTTGGTCGTGAGCCGACTTTACCAGTCGATCTAATGTTCCCCAAAAAGGGAGGAGAAAGGAACCGGTCACAGGCCGACTATGCAGGGAAGTGGAGAGATGTCATGCAAGAAGCCTATGCTATTGCAATGCAATGAAGAAAAGTGCAAGGAGAGGACAGAAAAACTACAATCAGTGCACGTGGAGTTCTGTTCTAGAACCAGGTGATCATGTCCTGGTGAGAAACCTTACGCCCAGAGGTGGTACTCGAAAGCTGCGTGGCCACTGGGAAGACATGATTCATGTTGTCAAGGGAAGAAAAGGCCATAAAAGGCCTAATAGTCCATTATACATGATTAAACCATTACAAGGAACAGGGAAAAGACAGGTGTTTCATCGTAACCTACAGTACTTCTACCATGCCCTTATCTGGTTGAAGAGCCAGAAGGTTATGAATCTAACTTTGAAGAGAAAAACCACAGAAGAAAAGCAAAATGGACGACAAGAAGGGATCATACAGCTAGACAGGATACTTACCGAACAGACACAGACAGTTCCAGTGAGGAGTATCGTCTCTGGATAGCAGTGGGACAGGCTGAGACAACTCTGAATGCAGAAGCATAAGAGTTCTGTCCGAGAACAGAGACACTTCAAAACAGGCTTGAGAAGGTGCTTGTACCAGATTTGCAGCCTGAAGTGGAGCCTATTGAGGAGAGACATAGTTCGGAGAGGGAGATTGATGTTCCGGCTGCTGAATCAGAGGATGAGCGAAGTGATACCGAGATGTGGAGAGACAGGCCAAGGAGAGCTAGGCAGCCCAAATGTGTCTATGACCATCTAACGTCACCTATGACCATGCTAGGCCAGCCAACTTTTCAACAGCTGTTGTGTCCATAGATTTCCACGACGCATGCGCGAGAACTGAACTGAAGTAGTTGAAGGAGATCAATTCTCGCGCATGCGTCGTGGAAATCTATTGAAGTCTCGTTTCAGGCCAACAATGAAGAAAAGGAATAGTCTAATAAAGTCGTTATTTTTGTTTGTTTTTTCGCACAAAAAGTATTCTCGTCGCTTGATAAACTTATAGTTGAGCCACTGTAGTCACATGGAATATTTAAACATTTTCTTCACTGACATTCTGGGCCGTCAAGTGTCATTCCCTTAGGAGCCTATGTGGTAGTTATACAGCTCTCAAATTTAATCAAAAATATCTTCATTTGTGTTCCGAAGATGAACGAAGGTCTTACGGGGTTGGTACAGCATGGGGGTGAGTAATTAATGACTTAATTTTCATTTTTGGGTGAACTAACCCTTTAACATGTTTACCAAAATCAGACTCATGGATTACCAGCGACTGATCGGAATCACACATATTTTGTTTGTCATTAGAACGGCAGTAAGTGCATCACATTATATGTTTTCATCAATTTACAGGTTACAAAGTTTATTATAGTTACGTGGGCACTCAGTTTCTTTCTATTATTTGACCAAAATCTGATGTTATAAAAGACGAAGTGCTGTGCACAGGCTACGTAGACAGTACTGCCCTTACGAAAAAGAAGTTATTCAAGTGTGCTGTTAGGCCTATATACTGCTTTTAAACTAAAAATATATTGGCTACTTTATTTACTTCTCAGAAATGTAGGCCTATTTAAGATTGTACTTAAAGGGTACCCAACAATGACAATTTTTTCATCATTTACTCACCCTCTTGGTGTTCCAAACCAGTAGGAGTTTCTTTCTTTTGATGAACACAAAATAAACTTGAAGAATGAAGAATGTTGGTAACCAGACAGTTGACTGCATGTCATTCAGTTATATATATATCTTAAATAGCAGAACTTCACCACCTGCATTTAGTGGTAATTCACTAGTGATGAATTTTACACCAGACGATGGCGCCATTCTCCATAAATCCTTATCGTCCCTCACAACACCATGCATCTTTGCTGTACATTCTTACATACTTTTTTTGTGGAAACCATGTTAATTTTCTCAGGATTTCTTTCATGAACAGAAAGTTCAAAATAAAGTTGTATTTATTTGAAATAGGATTTTGTTTTGTCTACAGTCACTTTCATCAACGTATCAGTGCTGAATACAAATGTTGATTTAAAAACATTTGAATTTTTGCAAATGTATCATATATCGTTTCCTTAAATAACCAAATCAAATTCATACTTTTGAAAAACCAATGATGTTCCATAAATATCTATAGGGTCTGAATATCATTTTGTGTCACTACACCACAGGAAGAAAAGTGTCAAACACTAACTTCTGACTCAATAGCTCAGAGAAGATGATGTAAACTCTGTGAACCAGATAGATGTGCATTAAGATTAAGAGCAATATGGAGCACTAGTGAAGATCTGTCCCAACCTGCCCTAAGCCCCCCACAGCCTTAACTGTGGCGTGTAAGAACAGGTCTCAATGCCTGCCTGAGGTGAGAAATAGAGGGTGCTCCAGGGACTCACTCCTCCCTCATTTCTTGACACACGACATATCTGTTATTACTATGAGTCCTGGCAGGCAACTCACACTATCTTAACAGTTGATTCACGCTATCCTGTCCACCCCTAACCTTATGCAAACAAATGCAAACTACCAGCAGACTACTGCAGTAAATCATAACTGTCCCTGAAGGGTAAATCTATTGCCTCCCTTCGCCTTCCTGTCTAATGAAAATGTTTTGTTTGTTTGAAAATGTTTTTGAGTTTTTCCCGCAGAAATGAACCCAGATATAATTATTATGACTCTGATGGAAGACAAACACTACAGGATTTGCTTGTGTTGTGAGAGGTTAATATTGACTCAAAGGACTGAATGGCTTGCCCTGCTCCCGGGCACCTGTGTAAGTGTAATTTTGGCTGAGATAAGAGGTAACAAATCAGTAAATATACCAGCAGACAATGTGGTCTCATCCAGATGTCTGTAAAACCCCCCATTTTACCATCACACACACACACACACACACGCACACACACACACACACACACACACACACGCACACACACATAATGTACTGTAAATCAACATATGGAAATTGTACTGCAAAAATTGTTCCATTCTCAATTAGCAGCTATCTTGCTATCTATCTAGCAGCTATCTAGCAGCTAGCTTTTTAAAAAATAACCAAAGGCCAATAAAGGCTATAAAAGTATCATATTTAAGTATATTTAAATAATATAATATAAATATATATAAATATAAAGTATAAATAAAAGTTATAAAATAAGAAATCAAGAGAAAATCAGTGTCTGTTGACTTGAAAAATATGTAAGATTTTTTTCACCACAAGAGGGCACAGTTTCCAACATTAACAAATGCGTAGGTTGATGATGCAGTGATTAGCTGAATGATGGGACTTGCTGTCAAGCTGATGGATCTAATAATGTTTATAGATGAGTGCAAACATTTATGTTTTGTTTTTTTTAAGATTACAGTGGTATCAAGCAGGTTGCGATTAAAGAGACTTATACCATGGTCTGGGTGAATACTCGATTCTGATTGGCTGCAGGGTGTCCGTTAAAAAGTGATAGAGGGCACCTAGTAAAGTAGTTCTGGTGAAACTGCCTGTTTACCATTCGAAATGTATAAATAAATGCGCTGCCTACAACAGCTGTGAGTAACCATAGCAACAGGCAGTCAAAGTATCCGTTAACAATTTGCTCTATCAAAACAAACATCTAACGTTAGATACTATAGCCTAACACAGCAATAAGGGACTTCGTTATTTCTTTTAACATTTATGGAGAATATGGCAACTTTGACGACTGGTATGCTGTAGGTCGACTCTCCGATGCTGGACTGGAGAGCCGTCAAATAATGTCGGTGACAGGCCATCGATGCGAGAGCAGTCTGCGGGCTTACTGGGCTCCGTCTCTCCGTGAGAGACTTCATGAGATCAGTCTGCTATCTTGACCAACATTCAGTCGCTGCTGTGTTCACATTGCACGATGGATCGGGAACAGAATTGGTTTCACACTGCATGACTATACAATTGGGAGAATCGTCGACAACTCTGTCTAGCACGGTGCGCGCAAACTACGCAAGTTTCAAAACAAACACACGTGAGATGTGAAGGGTGCGCGACATCATACGTGCAAGACCAGAGTTCTCACCACTTTCTTTTTTAGCCTGTTTGTGGTACAGCTCAGATAAAACTTCAAGTAGACATGTGTGCTCCTGCCAAATTTCTACTAATTTTCCCTTTCTTGGTTTCAAATAGACTGAGAAGAAGCCTCTGAAACAATGACATGATATGTGATCTATAACTCCTCCCGAACTCCCCGCTACTCTGTATCTTGCTCTCTCATTGGCTGTCGGTAATCGCCTATGTAGTTTTCAGTCAGGACACTTTTCACAAGTAGATTTTGAATCACCGACAGGTCCAGATATTTAGCATGCCAAAATATCTCTCAGATCGCGTCTTTGCTCAATCACACTGTGTGATTGTCACTCACATGAACGAGCATCGATTTGCCTGTGATTTCGGGCATTTGTCTGCGATTTCTCAAAACTTGTCGGCGAGCCAAAAACGTGGTTAAAATCATGCAGTCTGAACTCAGCATTAGTCGCAGACATGGATCTCTTGGCATCTCAAAAATGCAATGCTGATATTGATCCTTATTTTAGTTCTCCTTGTTTGTCCCAAAGTCCACTTGCCATGGTCTATGTTTGAAAGAAACAAGAACTGCGTGCAGCTAAACGTTATGCATGCAGTTGTCCACGTCTGTTGCCATGGTTACTTCATGGCTATGAACGGAAATGAGTATAGTGCGGATATTGCATCATTAGGCGGAATTATTTTCTCTGGGACAGCCACTTATTTAAAACTGGAATTTCTCTGAAATAAATCTTTGGAGACATTTGGGATATTGTAAGTACACAACTGCAGGAAATGTATCACACTGTGCAAGTGATTTTTGGATATTTTATTACAAAATAATGTACCTTTAAAGCAGTTGAAAATTAAAAACCCCATATAGGGGAGGGCGACCCGAACCACATCCATAATGGAGCCAGGGTGGTGTCAAACATCCGACCAACAGTGGTGGAGCCAGGAGAGCTAGAGACCCAGGTGTAGCTGAGGAGACAGAGACTGCGTGACATCATAGGTCCTGGAGGCCAAGATGGAGCCACAGTGATGAGTGGTCAAGGTGGGATTTAAGGTGGATCCAGGGTGCCAGAGGACTGAGACAAAACTGGTGAGACCAAGGACCATGGCTGACCCAAAGGGAAGACAAAGCCTGATGGAACCAAAAGGGGTGGAGATATGTAGCACAGCCAAAGTCCTGGAAATCTGTAGTGTAGGCAGAGCAATGACTCACCAAGGTGGAGCCGGATGGACAAGGGAGCCCTGCGATCCGTAAAGATACCGGTAAAATACTTTACCAGGTGTATCCGTAAGATACACCTGGTAAAAGTACCAGGAACTGAAGGGGGCCAGTGGAAGTGGGCCAGAAGGAACTGAAGAAGGCCAGTGGAACTGAAGGGGGCCAGTGGAAGTGGGCCAGAAGAACTGTCTGTCATAGGTAGAGGAGGCAGGAGAGGGAGGCTGGTGGAACATTGACAAAGGAGAGTTGAAGCTAGACAGGACCAGCTGAGATGCTGGAGACTTGGAGCTGGGCAGAACCCTCTAAACCTTCCCCTCTTACTCCATTAGGATACATACCCACAGGAACGAATGAGGTTGCCGGCTCCCACACCAGGTCACACTTTCCGTTGGGACTTCTTCCGCAAAGGCCACCACCCACTCCACATAGGCGGTGAAATTCCCCAGAGGATCGTCAATGGGCCAGCGTGCCTTGGACCACTTGCTGAGGCTGGTGTAGAAAAATACACAGAGCGAGTAGATCTATAAAGTCCTTTGTGTGGTCTCCGAAGAGCACTCTTCTTGCTCAAGCAAAAGGAGGCAGGTAAATCCATGTTCTTTACTGATTTTTGCAGTAAAATAATCTAATCTAGGTTCGGTTTGCTGTTAGGCCGTGGCCTTAATGAGCGCACAATGACGAAGGAGTACAAACAAACAGTCTTTAAAAATAAATCAAAAAGTAACACGTAAACCAGAAAACACACAACCACATTCAAAATAAGATGAAACAAACACTGAACAAAGGGAACTAAAGGCCCGTTCACTCCAAGCATAACTATAAAGATATAATTCTAAAAATCGTTCTCCATATTAAAAAATAACAGTTCAAACCACAGCTATAATGATAAAGATATGAGGAACAATATTGTTGGGATCACTTTCAGAACGATTTTTTTTCCAGCTGTCCAACGACAAGACACTGACAACCAATCAGAATCCATTCTAATTTAAAGGTCTCGCACATTTAAAATGGCAGATGACGTTGTATACATAAAGGTGTTGACTATGCGATGTTTTTATCCCATCGACTTCGTCAGAGAAATCCACTGTTAGATATTACACTGGACTGGCTAGATTCACTGTTTAGATGCGCTCCAAACTCCTCTCGTATTTTAAGGATATCATGTATCCAAAAACGCCTGTTTTTCTTTTGATATTTGTTTGTAACATAAAGCAGCAGCAGCAGTCATCCATTTACTTTGAAACCACAGCGCAAGCGCAGGGCGGGCGCGTACTTAGAATAAAAAGACTGTTATCGGTCATTGGTGTGGACGCATTATCTTTATCGTTATCTTTGTAGTTATCATGCTTAGTGTGAATGGGCCCTAAGGGCTTAAATACACAACGAGGCTAATTAACAGAACTCGTAACGTAATCAGTAACCATAGAAACAAACAAGGATCTGGAGCACAGACAAACAGAACAAAACTAATCCAAACCTCAATAAAACTAACATGCTCGTGACAGGAAGTAGGAAATGCTTAGCACACTTTTAGTCATAATATTGTCAACTTGCATTGTTTCTGAGATCAAGAATTCAAAGGGTTAACATTCAGCAGGGGTGTTATTTTCGGTTTCCAATGAAGGATCTTAGAAAAAAACTGAAGAAAAAAAAAACAAAAAAAACTGCCATTCCTTCAGTTCTGCCCAAAGCAAAACGCCAGGTAAGAAAGCTGTTGCCATAGTGTTAAATTTTTAGTGATAAACTTACTCTTACAATAACTGTTTTGTCAATAACCCGATACAAAAATGTGGACGTTTAGCCTAATCTGTAGTTTTCACAAAAGCAGACATCCCAAGTCTCGGGAGTCTCCCGCATATTGATAGCGTCTCCATGATGCCCGCAAATTAGTTCAAATCTCCCGGAATCTAACGTTAGAGCGAGACATACTGTACACTGTACAGAGGGAGAGACTTTGCGAGTCGCGAACGCGAAAGTTAGCCCTCCCTCCTACCCCCACAATCCTGTTATCGAAATATACCTCCCGGAAATGAATTCTTGCAGGTTGGGATAACTGCAAAAGCCCTGGAGCTGCCAAAAGTCTTTTGCTGACAAGCTTGAATTTATTGGTCCAGGTAACACAGAGAAAGAGTAAACACTGTTCATTTACATATACCAACATTGTAAAACTAGAGAGATTGAAAGTTAGGTTGAAAATCAGCTAATTTAAAACTTGAAATGGCTCTTTCTCTCCGTACTGTACATTCGGGAAGACTAATTTCCAAATTTATACCAGTGAATTGGTTTGTTCGGTCAGTTCTTGTAAATGAAAAGAATCCAAAAAGAGTCCCTACGTTTCATTGAATCTTTTTTGCATCAATATATCTTTGACTGATATAAATTAGGGAGCATTAAATATATGTTTAATATAAATGTATCTTTTGTCATCCTAATTGCACAAGAATGTGTGCAATATGATCACCATGTCGATATACAATTACAAAGAATATAATTGGAAAGAGTCATAAATCATGGTTTCACAAATATCCACACAACATGACGGTGAAAAAATTATGAATGACTGAATGTTATTTTTTGGTATTTCCAAAAATACACATTTATCTGAAAAGCATAATAGTATTGTTGAACTATAAGCAATTATCTATAATTTTGCAATATTATTTATAATTTTCAAACATATTAAGCAAATCCAAAACAGATATTCAGAAAAGAACCATGTTTTTATAAAACTTTTTTTTTTTTTTTTTTGCACAGTTATCAAAATCTCTGTCTCTTCTCTGGCAGTGAGTAGAATTAAAAAATCGATCCACTGACATTAGAGGCCGTCTAACAAGGATAAGAAATATCTTAATAAAGAATCATAATCCCTCCCTAATCCCTCATTACAGCAGGAGCACCATTCACAACTCCTGCCTCCATCATGACAGCAGCTCCTCTCATTCTCTCCCTATTGTTCTGGTTCTTAAGCACATCTCTCCACGGGTTCAGAGCTCTTTGTTTTTCCTCAGCATCAGTTTTACTTCATCTGCTCAATGCTCTTTAAAACCAGATATGTTTAAAAGGGAAATATTGAGCTTTTGTGTGGTGTTGGGTATAAGATGATTAAAATGAAACGAAAGACATATGTTTAATGACTCCTAACCCATAGGGATCTTTTGAAAAGACACCGGTTCGTTTGGTTTCAGGGTGAGAATGATTAAAGAAAGGGTCAAACAATTCTGAAAGTGGAAGTGCTCAATTAGTTAAATATAGAGTGATGCTGGACCAGAAAGAGGAATATAAGAATGCTTGTAATGAAATGTGATGAAGAAAATCAGAAGTGTATTGTTGCTTAACAAAGGTTTGTGGAGGAGTAACAGTCTGTTGGAAAGCAACCCAACTCAAACCTAGCCATGCGTTTAATTAAGACTAGTCAATAAGTATCTTGTATCTTGTTTTCCTTTTTCCTTATGAGGGTGCATTCATGTGTAATATAAAAAAGAGCAGCCTGGATTCAGAGCACCAGAAATATAAAATATTCTTTGAGGAATCTCAGTTGTTTGTGTCTAAAATTATGCTTTATTTTGTTTGGCATTGTCAGCAATAATTCCTACATGAAATCAGAGATGAAAAAGTGCACAGATGACTGCTTTATTTGGTATTTTTTTGCAGATTAACAGGTCATAAGCATTGTTATGGACTAACAATGGATTGTGCCTATTATGAATTTAAAAAAGGACTAGTTCACCTCATGTCATTCTAAATATGTATGATTTCCAAAAACAGGATATTTTGCAGAAGGATATTGTGTATTTTCCATTTTATGACCTATTGAGAACCAATCCAAATATATTTTCAGAATCCTCTCTAACCCCTAGTGTTTAGTCAAATATACTCTCTAGCCTTATGTCTTAAATTTTGGCCTTTTTCCCATTTAATCATAACATGATCTGGTCTGAACATGGTAACAAGATTCTTAAAGCTTCAGTCCTTAAAATTTCAAGGTTACAAATCTAACAGATGTCATTTGACATTTACTGAACAGTTAACACTAATGTGACAGTTGCTTCTGAGGCATGTGAAAACAGGGCTGATGTAATTGTAACTGTGCCTTCAAAAAAGAGTATAGATTTGATTATAGACGGCATAACTGCCTGTGACAGTGTGGTTTGGTGAGTTCCGTTCATGCGTCGTTGGCTCTGCAACAACACCAAACAGAGCTATTACAAGCTAAATTTAACCAACTCTGTGACATGGGGTTCAGAACATTAGACTGTTCAATTGGTTTATTGTGGTTAGTGATTGAGAACTCCAATTGCTATAGACCATTTCAAAAGATGTAAACAACACTGGTCCAGAAACACTTCCTGTTTCAGTTTGTAACTGTTTTCTTTATTTCACATGTAAAGAAAACATCTTAAAGATGTTTGTTTAACTTTTTGATTCAGTTTTATATGTTCTGTTGGTTGTATTTTATCCCAGCTTTTATGTAGTGTTAAAAAAAACTGAAACAGGAAGTGCTTCTGGACCAGTGTTGTTTACATCTTTTGAAATGGTCTATAGAATCAGATTCAGAATTGTAAGCAATTTTTCAAAATCATGATTTTATTTTATGTGTAAGCCTGTAGATTTATTAACAAATGTATACTACACCCAAAAATGAATATTCTGTCATCATTTACTCACCCTCAAGTTGTTGCAAACCTGTATAAGTTTCTTTCTTCTGCTGAGCACAAAGGAAGATATTCAGAAGAACGATTGGAACTTTGGAACCATAGACTTCCATAGACTTCCATTGAATTCCATGTGTTCAGCAGAAGAAAGAAACTCATACAGGTTTGCAACAAACTTGAGGGTGAGTAAATGATAAAAGAATTGAAGTATCCCCTTAATAAAAGCAAAATCATTGTTCTTTTATCCTCTGTTTTTTCACATGCATTCCACAACTGCAGAGAGAATGAAACTCAATCACTAGTCACTCAGTCATTGCACATTTATCCAGGTGTATGGAATGAATGGAAAGCACCCCTCCTCTTTGATACTCTCTCTATATCCGCATCTGTGAACTCTCCAACCTTCAGTCCCCCTGCAAGTGTTTGCCTTGTGTAAAGAGAAGAGCAGGTGCGAATCAGACTCCTCAAGGCTATTTGTGAGCATAAACGTGAAGACTTAACCGCAATCACCGTCTGCAAGTGGCATTGAGCTCTGTGTAGTCTAATCAGAGATGATAGCGCTGGCAGCAGACGCCAGGCACACGTTACACCCCGAGGCTCTGTTCACGCTGCCCTCTGCTTTTGTAATGAAGCGTGGCGGAGAAACCTCACTGAGTCATGACTTGCATTTCAGGGTGCTTGATTGAAATCACGTACAGACCAGTAAACCTTAGGAGAATTTGGTTCCTGCTTTGCATGTATCTAATGTGAAGCTGGTTATAATGTTCTGAACTTAAAAATTAGTCCAACACAATTGCATAATCCAAGTGTATTCATGAGCACGCAGCTTTGCTCACACCATCATTGTCCCTCCTGGTGATTAATATCGCATGTTGCAATTTTACAAAGTAATTTCATACTTTTTTTCTTTTCTTAATAGAAAATGTTGTTTCTGCCGATTTTGTGTCTCTTAGTTATCATTTTAGAATTATAATTAATCTCTGCATAAAGAGAAATGTTGACACTTCATTTTAAGGTGTCTAATTATACATTAATGTGCTGAGTAATGTCAATTAACAATTGTAATTACTATGGGGATATCATTTGGGTTTAGTTTAGGATTAAATGCCTGTAATTATGCGTAGTTTGTTTTTAATAAGTACACAGTAGTGCTGTACATGTGTAACAAAGTCACTGTATAATAATGTTACTGAACTTTATCATCAAAAAGAAAATCTGGTAACACTTTACAATAAGGTTTCATTAGTTAACATTAGTTAACAAACTAAGATTGAATATTTACAGCATTTATTAATCTTAGTTAATGTTTATTTCAACCTTATGGAAATCAAATGTTGTATTTGTTAACATTTATTAGTGCACTGTGAATGAACAAACAATGCGCAGCTGAATTTTTATTAACAAAGATTAATAATAACTGAAACAAATGTATTGCTTATTGTTAGTTCATGTTGGTTAATACATTAGTTAATGTTAAAAAATGAGACCTTATTGTAAAGTGTTACCGATAATCTTCTTGACATTATTTAAAAATGAAAATGATCACAATTGTCAAGTAATATTCCAGGATAAGAAGTTGTAACATTAGCTGTAAATTACCTTTTTAAAGCTGTGTGAAGAAAGCATAAGATTAATAAAGATGTACTAGGATTGGATGCGCTAAAGTAAGAAGTCTCTTTTGGACCAATCACAATGATTTAGTACTATATTATGTGAAAAATAGTATGTAGAAAGTGTAGCATATCCAAATACACAGTATTCATAAAAAAGGCAGATGCATTGAGGAAAGATGCAGTGACACTCACCCATTTGTGCCTGTAGGTGCACCTCAAACCAAATCTTGGAATGGTTGGAATGCATGAAATGGCCAAGTGTAAATAAGCCAATGACAAAACATAATAAATGTACTTGTAGTATGTCCATTTACATTCATAACACACAAAATGTGATTTTAACTACAGTTATCTTGTAATATTACTCTTGCTGCTGTTGACCTTTCTTCAGAGCAGCGCCATGACAGGTATGAAAGCGAGGCTGTGAGGGATAGACAGACTTACCGTGTTTTCAACGGCATCTGCTGTAAAAAGCTGAATATGTTAGGGTTCTGCCCTGACTTGTCTGTGTTGATTGTTTTCACCTGATCCTCATTTGCTGTTTCCTTCATATTGTACTTCTTTCCCTCATGTCTTTTCTGGTTTGTTATGTGCAATCTTTGTGTGTGTGTGGGTGTGTGTGGGTGTGTGTGTGTGCGTGCGTGCGTACGTACGTACGTACGTACGTGCGTGTGTGTGTGTGTGTGTGTGTGTTATCGCTCAGCTTGTCAGTCAGTTCTATTTTAATTGTTCCTGATTTTTAGTCATTAATTTGGTTCACCTCTTGTTTTTACTTTTGTTAACTAATCTTTTATTTACTATCTCTTTAGCTTCTCTTTAAGGTTGCAGTCTTGTTTTATTTCTTTGTTTACTAGTTCCAGTTATTCATTTATATAATTTATTTTTATATTCCCCTTGTTCCAGTTATACTCAGCCCATTCTCACCCCCAAGGCGTCACCTACACTGACGCCTTGGGAAGCATTTGACCATGCTTCCATATCTGATGCTTTATGCCGCCTTCACACTGGCAGTTGAAATCAGCTCTGATGCGGCTGCGAAACGACCGGAAGTCATTCATTTCCAATGGATATTCGCAGACCGCATGCGAATGGGTCCGAAATGGGTCCGACCGAGTGCGGTGCGAAGAAAATCGTGTCCGTTGGTCATCCGGATGCGTTCAAAAATTTGAACTCGTGCGAAAAGCTACGGACGGTTCCTATCCGACAATTCCAGCGGAAGTTGAGCGTTGCTATGGTACTGATAAACAAACCTGAATTATTAACTTTAAATTAAAATAAAAAATGATTTTATAACGATAAGTTGTCATGTCATTTTTTATGTTCATGACTTTCTAACGTTTATAAGGGCAGTTAATACAATTAAATTGAAGGTAGACATGAACTATTGACCACTATATATCACATTTTTTTAGCCGACCTGACATGTCAACGTCCTGAGAAACTTTCCTCACGCAGCATAACCCTCATCAGAGAGATCATACAGAACTGACAGAATCAAACGTTAAGCTCTCCGCCATTTTTGTTCTACCCACGTCCGAAGCTTTTCACTGTGTAGTACGACGTCCGTTGGGAACGTATTGCGTATTACGGAGCTGATTTCAACTGCCAGTGTGAAGGCGGCATTATAGGTGCCCTTTAGCGTCAGTAAGGATCGCGTGTAACCCTACCTCTACCCCTACTCCTACCCCAGACCTAAACATACCCGCGTCATCTAGGCTAACTGATGCTTTCCTTTAGCATCACTTAGATCAGGGGTTCTCAACTCCAGTCCTTGCGACCCACTGCTCTGCATATTGTGTATGTCTCCCTTATTTAACACACCTGAATGGTCTGGCATGGTCAGGTCCTATGCAGTTCTTTGAAGTGTTGTCCTCTGGAGTTGGTTCCAGCAGGAGTTTCTCATTCTGCGTCTGGGTCTCCCCTCTGAATCCTGGGTTCTTTGTAACCAGGAAAAAGGTTCTATATGGAACCTTTTGGGCTCATTCATTATCATTTGCTTTGTCCTTTCCAGATTTAAATATTTCATATTATTGCCAAACATCAAATAAAGAAACACCCTAAAATGTATTTGTGAATGATCACAAAATTCAAGAGATGGGGGATAGAAAATGTATATATTTATATAATTTTATGTAGTTAATCAATACCACATGAAGAGTGCCATTTCAGTTCTCCTCCAAAAATCAGCAAGATTAAATTGTGATATTACAGTAAGTTACTACAACAGTTAAACAATAATTTAATTACAACTACAAAATGTTGCAGAATAATGTAATGCATAATAGCCTATAAAGAACCTTTGTGAGAAAAGGGTTCTTTCTTGTCATTATAGAACCTTTTTTTTAGCATAAAAGGTTCTTTGGATTTGAGCAAAGAACCCTATATGCTTCATTTATAGATCCCCAATGAGTGTGGTTGTAGAAAGTAACTGACTGTGTCAGAAATCCACTCCCAGTCTATAAAAGGGATACTTTACAGTTTACAGCATATTAACACCACGTGTAGGTACATTTCCTCACCCAATTTTTCTTTGCTGTTTGAGTTCAGACAAGCTGTTCTCCAGTAGGGTGCAGTGCTTCAACCACCAACAGTAGCAGAAAATGCAGCTATACTGAGTGTAGCCTCAGAAGCAGTCAATGAGCTGTCTTTTATCATTTGCATTCATCTCATTGAAGTGCATGATTTGATATCTGACGCTTTTGCTCATGAGAACTCCAAACTTTTTGAGCCAATCACATGACCCATAAATGTGACTCATTTTGATAGCTAAAAATGAGCTTCTGTCGCTTCTAACAGAGGGTGGAGTGAAGTCAGGGAAACCCAATCTCACTGGTTTACTAAAGGATGGAGGTCTGGTGGAACACTCTTTGTCTCCATGGTCTATGCCCGATGATCCTGCTTTGCCAAAAGACAATAGAGTCAGATTGCAGTGTGTAACATGCCCTTTGATAAACCACACAACTTATGTGCCCCACATTTTCTTCTCCAAGGCATTAATGGCTTGTCTGAGGAAGAATGAAACATGGAGCGACTTCCTCTTGTTTCAGAGGTGTTGTCATTTAAAAATCTAGTGGGACTTACAGAGAATGGAAACTAATTCCCGTCCCAAAAGACTGTAGGCCAGAGTTCTTACCTGCTGAACACTCGCTAAAACCATATTTATTTCAAAGGCATTTTGTGAAAAATGGGCTCACTCAAGTGTTTTAGCTCTTTTTTGTTTGACTATACATTGTAAATCTCTTTGAGGTATTCAGACAAGGCCTGGTGTCTTGCACGTTAAAAAAGGGGAAAAACAACAGGCTGAAAGGTGACACTGTAATAGAAGCTCAGTAGTTTTTCTAATAATTCACATAAGACAACAACAATAACCATAATATATCAGTCTGATTCATGCTGATTTTTATTTCAGGGTTTGTGAGATTAACAAGATCTATAAATTTCATGATTACTAAGGACCAGAATGCTTTAGACAAACCAAGCAAACAGGAAGTGTTCTCAGAACTTTGGGAATGCTTTGGCAAGGCTTTTCTCTCGAAGTTGTGAAAATTATTCCAGTAACAGTAACATCACGTTTGTTCAAAGTTATCTAGCATTTAATAATGCTCTCTTAATGTTAGCACATCACTTGCACAGTGCATGAAAATGTTTTATTCGGACAATTCCTGATTTTTATAAAAATGTTATTACTTCTTTAGAGAACATTCAAATTAATGTCCCCTTAATGTTTGTAAAATTATTAAATTAAATGTTCCCTTAAAGGCACAGTATGCAAGTTTTGCCTCTAGAGGTCGTTATTTAAAATGTAGCTTTTGGCGTAGGCATAGCTTGATGACGCCATGAATGAGCTTGAACTCAGGCAGAAATAATGTTCATGGATGGGTTTATGAATTAAAGTTTTAATAATGTTACAGTTGTATAAATCAAGGCATGGCTGAGAACCGTGGGAGAGGATTGAGGCTGGTGGAGCGAATGCTAATGAGACACCAGCGTGTCACAGTGGTCTCGAAACCCACGGAGGAGCTTTTATCATGCTTATATTCCTCAGTCGACCACAGCCGCTCCTTTCGTTTTATTGTTTATTTTTATAGTTAAAGTTAATTTTAATGTTTGCTGGTTCCCACCTCTTTTATTCCTTGGACTTGAAATTTGTTACAGTTACATTTGATCACTTTAAAATACATTATTGACAGTTGAAGACTGTAAAAATGTTGCCTGGTCTGATGAGTCTCGATTTCTGTTGAGACATTTAGATGGTAGAGTCAGAATTTGGCGTAAACAGAATGAGAACATGGATCCATCATGCCTTGTTACCACTGTGCAGGTTGTTGGTGGTGGTGTAATGGTGTGGGGGATGTTTTCTTGACACACTTTAGGCCCCTTAGTCAGAGCCATGGAGAGAGAGAGTTATGACACTCCTATAGACCGCCATAGGAACTTTGGAATGCGGAAGTAACCAATAGTTCCAAGCACTGATAGTTCCAGCATTGAACCCCATTTATTTTGAGTGCTTCCGAAGTACGCTCGCTGGTAAATTAATGAAATTACTGTATTTTTTTACTTTTACACATTAGCTGACCTCTCGTGAATCTAGTCTGTAGTTATATGATATGTAGCCTGGTCTAGTAAATGTTTATTGGATGATAATATGTTAATTGCAGCGATAGCTTACGTGACCAATACTTCACTGACGTTGTTAGCTAACTTATGGTAACCTGATGTATATAATATTTTTTATAATAATGATTAATTATAATATTTATTAAATATTAAAAATATACATTAAATATAATATTATATATATGATAATATATATATATAATAATAATAATAATATATATAATATATATATAAGATATTATAATATTATTAAAAAATACACACACACACACATATATATATGAAGAGTTCAGATGCAAAAGCCTCTAAGTGCCATTTGAAATTTTCTTCTAGAATGATCATTTTTATCAAGCTTGTATATTTAAGTTCAGTGATTTCACTTAAATGGCAATGAAGATTACCTATTAATTGTTATTTAAGTGAAATTACTGAACTTAAATATACAAGTTTGAAAAAAATCATCATTAAAGAAGAAAAATTCAAATGGCATTTAGAGGCTTTTGCATCTGAACTCTTCATATATATAACACACACACACAATTATATATATATATATATATATATATATATATATATATATATATAAATGTATTTGTATATATATAACACACACACACACAATTATATATATATATATATATATATATATATATATAAATGTATTTGTGTGTGTTTTCTGATGAATGGTTTAGTCTATGATTAAGGTAGGATGAAGGGGTACATTAGCCATACTGAACTGAATCTCAACAGTGATGGATCGTATTTAGGAACATAGTTAATTCACTTATTAACTCATCGTCATCATCATCATCATCATCATCATCATCATCTTTATTTAGGACATTCATACAAAATGGTCCATAGCACTATACAAAATAAAGTACATTCAAAATAGAAAAAAAAAAAAAAAAGAAAAATAACTATCTCTCCAGTCTCATTTCATGAAGTTAAAATTTGCCGAACATTGCTGTAAATATAGTCGTTGCTACGTTATGGGAACAGTCTATTTCCCTCCTAAATCATTCATTTGTACGTATGCACAGCGTAATTATTTATATTTTCTGTTGGTTGGAATTCTGAATGGACCGCCACGGCAGACCAGCCTTGCGTGATCACAGTAGGCTAATGGCTGAATCGGAATTTATAAGCAAGATCACGGGAATCGATAACCTAATACATCCCAGTTGTGCTAAAATAAATATTATGAGACGTCCATCATCAGATGAATGACATGGAAAAGTTAAGTTAGAGCCGCTAAAGCCAGTGCAACTACCAATGCGAACATGAAAACAGGCTTTTCCCTCCAAAAATATAGCCTAAAAAACATCTAAGTTGTCACCCTGCCTCTCCAAATGTAACACTGACATTAACCAAATGCAATAACAGCTTAAAGTACATGGATGTGTGTTTTATTTTAAATAAATAATGCAATCACTGTTGTCTATCCATAGAAGAACATGACAGCCCGCGTCTGTTTTGGAACTATTGGGGCTTCCATGAACTACGTGACAGCCTTGCGGCGACATCAAAATATGTTGCAACTCTCTCAATATATGGCTCTGCCCTTAGTGCCAATTGGGCATTGTTTAAATGCCTCGGCCTACATGAGCATTGTTTCTGACCATGTCCATCCCTTTATGGCCACCATGTACCCATCCTCTGATGGCTACTTCCAGCAGGATAATGCACCATGTCACAAAGCTCGAATCATTTCAAATTGTTTTCTTGAACATGACAATGAGTTCACTGTACTAAAATGCCCCCCACAGTCACCAGATCTCAACCCAATAGAGCATCTTTGGGATGTGGTGGAAGGAGCTTCATGCCCTGCATGTACATCCCACAAATCTCCATCAACTGCAAGATGCTATCCTATCAATATGGGCCAACATTTCTAAAGAATGCTTTCAGCACCTTGTTGAATCAATGCCACGTAGAATTAAGGCAGTTCTGAAGGCAAAAGGGGGTCAAACACAGAATTAATATGGTGTTCCTAATAATCCTTTATATGAGTGTATATAAATCCAAATTTTGATCACATTTTTTTAAAGAGCTTGATTACAAAAGCAAAAGTTAGTTTGAATCAGTGTTGAAACATGTTTTAAAATCAATTTTACATTCCTATGGCCAACCTAACACTATTGCTTTTCATCAGACAACATTACTTGCTAATAAAGAATCATAATGCGTATGCCATGGTCCATTGGATACATGAAATAAAATAGCCTGCGCACAGAAAATAATGAAATAATTTTAATTAAACTACATTTTTGACGAAAATTATATAAAAAACAATAACATTGATATCTATTATTAATAATGTATTAATTGTTTGAAAAAGAAACATCTAAAAGTAATATTTCCATTTCATAACAGCATTGTCTTTTGACCCGTGTGCGCTGGAGCTGAAGAGCTGAATGAACACCATTAAATTGAAGAGCTTTGCGGGTTATTGAACTCAACCAAATGCATCCTATATGAGAATAATCAGATATTTCAAAATAAACATAATATTACAACTTAAATCTGCATAAAATGATGTGAATGCCCATGTGAACTTTAAGTTATGTGCTATTGTGAGAATGTATGACTCCTGCTGTGTACAGGCTTTTCCAGTAACAACTGGCTGAAACACGGCACCTAAACCCAAAGAGTTCACAACGTTTTACTACAGTAATGTTCTCATTATAATATTATGCAAAATGACAGTCCCAATCAAAGTTATTAATGTCATGCATTGCTGTTTGAGCTTAGTTGGCCACGTCACAGTAAAAAGTGTTACTTTTAGTTGAAAATGGTGTCGTGTAAACACCCCCTAACTCCAATAGAGTTTAGGATGTCAATAATTGCCAGGCCCAATGCATCTTTTTCATTATCTGCGTGGATATTAAAATCACCAACAATTAAGACAGAAATATAGTCAGCAGGATTATTGGGAAAAACGTGCCTATGGCGACATTTCTGCAAAATAATATTACATTGCTTCCTGGACTTTCGTAACAAAGTGAAATGTCTATGGCACTAAAAGCATGTTCAGTTTTATCCAAAACAGATGAATCTGGAAATCGCGTTTGAAAATAACACAATACCTACATTTACCTAACCGATATAAATCAGTGTTGGGTGCTGTCTAAGCATGATGGTTATTATAGTTCAAGACTAATTGGGAGCAATTACTCATCTCAGTATTTCAGTATTCTTCAAAATGAATAAAAACTGTGAACTGCAAACAAACTCAGAATACAACATTATTACAAATCTGTAATAATTAATTATTAAATAATTCAAATGTACTTTATGTATTTAATCTCACTCTATTAACCATTGTCTTAGCTTGCTGACCTGCGATGATTCAATTCAACCATACTAACAGCAAAAATTACTTCAGATAAGCATCTCATTTGTTTTTCATCTTCAAGTAAGTGTTGAACTGTCTTTTCCTGCATCCTATTCTAAATCTCAGACAGTGTTAATACACCTTTCATTTTCTTTTTTTCCTCAGATTCCTTCCTGAACTTAAGTCCACCCTTTCCCCACTATTTCCTATGAAAGCATGGAAAATGTCATGGTTGTCGTTTTTCGACCTTCTCATGTCCTCCACCCAGTCGTAGTTCAGTGACACACTCATTGCGTTCGGAGGTTTATTACTCAATCGCTGTGTCAAGCAGTTCATCGTCTATGGAAACACATCTTAAGGCCTTGGATTGGCCTGGCATCCCAGCAGACAGGCAGTCTGATAGTGTTTGATGACTGTCGACAGCGTCTCTCAGGCTTCAAAGAAAACGTGATGGCTAAAGATGTGTGACTGCTCACACCATAATCTATTTAAAGAAAGAACCAATCCAACTCTTTTTCATCCACCCTCACAGCAGTGAAGCATTTTCCAATGACTCTGTAATACATTGCATTAGGAGATAAAGGCCTTCTCCACACAGCTGCTTTATGCTGACAGCTTCTTGAAAAAAAGTTTCTCCCTCTTTCTTTTTTTTATGTCACTCTCTCTTGCCTTCAAACATAAATTAATATTGCACTTAACAATGAAAAATACTGTCATTCCAATGACTTATTTATTTCCGTTGAGCAGAAAATAATATGTTTAGCAAAATATTGCACTTTTCCATTCAAGGAAACTGGAAATCTTCCGTCAGTGACGTCAAACGTTATTATTGTTTCACATGCTACTTACAAAGACTTCAATTAATCTGTTTCTGACACTGTGTCAACAAGCTCCAGATGCGATCGGCGCAATACAACGTGACACCACAAAAACAAACAGAACCCATTATAATCAGTGATACCGTCTGGATACAACACAACAAATCCCCGACAGTAAACTGATTCCCTATATCTGACATACTTCAAGAGCTCACACTACTTTGACACAAAGAATAATAGATTTGCAATGGCCGCCTTGTCTCGTCCAGTGTTGATACGGTGTAACACAAAGCAATGAAAAGACTTAACAGTCCCAGACCAAAATGTTTTATGTTTTAACTGAAAGCAACTCATACTGACTTATCTTTTAAACATGTTTTGTCTCAAGATGCACACCAGTAATGTTTTTTTCCCCCCAAGGCAAATATTCTACACTAAAAAAAAAAGGTTCTTCAGCGGTTCTTCAGAGGCTCGTTGCGATGGTCATGGTGCTATATAGCACCAGTACCTGTTAAGCCCAGTTCGATCTTCAGCGGTTCTTCAGTGGTTCTCTGTGGTGGTTAACATGCTCTATGGCACCTCTAATGGTTCTACATAGCACCATATGACAAAGATAAGTGGTTCCCCCATGATTACAAGCCAATCACTTTTAGTGCTATTTAGCACCATTTGTTTTTAGAGTGTAATTTAACTAAGGCTTAATCCTGGCTTAGTCTAAGCCCTGTCTGTGAACCAGGCAAAATCATATGGAAATCATATCATATATGGAATAGTTTTATTAGATTGTGTGGTACCTTTTTCTTCTTTTTGGAGCTTGAGAGCCTCAGTGACCATCTACTTTCTTATATGAAAAGAGCAGCCACGAAATTCTGCTAGATTTCTTGCTTTTGTTTTCCATCGAAGAAAGTAAGCCACACATGTTTGCCAGCATCTGCATCTCTCTGTTAGAGCAGCCTGTGAATTCCAGACAAAGAAACATGTCTCAACATGTACATCAACTATTTACGATTGCTGTGGGTGTTGCATATCCAATGTTAAACTGAGCGTAGACTCACTGCATGGACGTTCATTTAAAATCATTCATTTAATAAAGCATGAAATCATTTGAATGGTTTGGAGTCAATCAAGCATAAGTGTATCAAAACAAATGTGTTTTTACGTCCTTTTGGCTCCAAAACCTTGATTTGATACTCTCAACCTGAACTTTTCACCTTTTGATGTTTTTCCATCCCCAAATGTTTCCAAAATCCCTGCTAAACATAGACAAGTCTTTTTATGGCATATTTACGAGATGATAACAGATTGTTTTTTAACATGTGTGTGTCTTTTTACTGCTGATTCTTTGGACCTGTGGTTGATGGATAATGTATTTTCCATAGTGGTCCTTGATTGGGACGTAGACGTCACATCTGCCATTACTGCTCTTAAGAGGCCCTCAGGGCATGGGAACCTCCATCCTCCCTGTGGTCTGGGACTCTGCTCTGTCCCACCCACCCGTACTAATTCAGCATGTTTCTCTCTCTCTCAGGCTTCCTGTCTCTAACTCCACATTGCTCACTCACTCTTCTCTCTCTCGCCATCCAAAGCTCCTCCAGTTCCTTCTTGTGTGCTCTCTTTCCCATCCTTTTGTAAGCATTTTGTAAGCATTTTTTTGAGGCGGTGAAGTGAAAAATGGGCATGAGAAAAACTAGGGTTGCTGTAGGACATGGTGATTCTCTCACAGGCTCCAATGTGACTACAGGTGAAAATTAGATTGTAAATTGTTCTATTTCAACACATGGGGACATTAAACAGAAATCCTGTTGAATACAATGATTGTTCATGCTCTTCAGTCACATTTCTTTTTCCGCATTTGACCAGGCAAATGGAAGGATCTTATAAATATACACGCAGAGTCCAAAATTAAAGGATTAGATCCCTTCAGAATTCAAATTTCCTTATAATTTACTTACCCCCCACGTAATCCAAGATATCGATGTCTTTCTTTCTTCAGTCGAAAAGCAATTAAGGTTTTTGAGAAAAACTTTCAAAGATTTTTCTTGTGGACTTCAGGTTCGGGTTGAAGGTCCAAATTGCAGTTTCAAAGCAGCTTCAAACATAATCTTGCACATCCACGAATTCACACAAAGGTCAGGCGGTAACCTAACGTAGGCGGAAAGGGCGAAAAACTCTAAAATCGCAAATCTCGTATTCTACTCCTAATTCAAAATCATCCAGAATCGTTGTTTTACCTTTTATTATTATTTTGTTTTTTTGTAACAGGCGTTGTAACTCTTTGCATGTTCGCTTCGTAAACACTAGGTCGGTACTTCCACAAAAATCCTGGAATGTTTTCCTCAAAAACCTTATTTTTTTTCAACTGAAGAAAGAAAGCCATTAATATCTTGATGACATGGGGATTTTTTTTAATTCTGAAGTGGACTAGTCCTTTAACATTTGCCAAAGTTTTTCACTCTGTTTGCTCTGTTCCTGTTAGTTCCTAGTTAATTTTCCCGGGTGTTATTAAGTTTCCACACACCTGTTTCTGTTCTCCTTGATTACGTTCTTGAGTTCTTTCTGCTCAGTATCTGATACTGAGTAAAATTGTGTTCATTTGTAACGGTCACCAGCTGGAGTGCCCTTTTGAGCCAGCAGAGGGCACTCCAGATAAGACTATTATCACTCAAAAACTACATTTCCCAGAACTCACTGCCCGGACTTATCATCACGGATCTCATTCACCTGTACCTCATTCAATGATTGCATTCACCTGTGTCTCATCCTGTTAGTCTGTCTATAAATACCTTGTGTTCACATTCACTGTTTGCGAAGTCTTGTTGTACTGTGTCTGCATTTCCGAGCGGTTTTTATTAGGCGGGGCTAAAACAGGGCTCGATGACGCACTGGAGCCCATGAGCTGCTGGACACCCCCCTATTTGATGACGCACAGAGTCTGATCTCCCCCTCTCCACACACACTCCCCGAGCACATTCGCATTCACCGCTCAATCGCGAGTGACTGTCAGTACTATTAGTTACTACAGCTGAGCCTACAGTTTTCTAGCTAGCTATGCCTTCCACACGGACATGCATGGGCTACTACCTGGATGCGATCATGTACAAAACAGATCGATAGCTTCATTTAAATTCCCCTAAAAACGATCACATCAAGAAGAGGTTTTTAGAGAGCCAACCTTGTTGATGAAAAGCTGAGGATCACCCCCAACACCCGCCTCTGTAGTGATCGTTTTACACTGGATCGTTTTATAAACTTTCCTCAGAGACAACTGGGATTCACTGATAATCCGCTGTTACTGGTGAACGGGGCCGAAACGACGATCTCCCGCCTAGTGTTCATCCTCCCGTCTCCAAAAGCTAATCAGCTAATATCACAGTCAACAGCTTTCCCGCTAGTGGGCGTGGTTTCAGCACAGCCAGCGGACACGCCCCCAGCGTTTGAGAGCAGAGAATCTGCTCATTTTTTCATGATTTTGATAGCTTTTTTTATGTACTTGCCGGCTTTTTTTATCATTCAAATTTGGCTGGGTGGCTAATAACACATTTTTCTGTGGTATGACAGACTCAGAACACATACTTAATTTTGACTTAATTTTACAGGGACTTTAAATAAAGCTGCATTTGGATCTACATCTCACAGTCTCGGCGCAGTTTGTAACGGAAGACTTCGCCAACAGTGAATGTGAACACAAGGTATTTATAGACAGACGAACAGGATGAGACACCGGTGAATGCAATCAAAGAATGAGGTACAGGTGAATGTGATCAGTGATGATGAGTCCGGGCAGTGAGTTCTGGGAAATGTAGTTTGTGAGTGATAATAGTCTTATCTGGAGCTGCTGGCTCAAAAGGGCACTCCAGCTGGTGACCGTTACATTCATTATTCTCCTGTGTTTTAGTTTGTGGATCAAATAAAGAATGTTTTTGTTCTCTATCTCCTTTGTCATGCACTTCTCTTGAAAATGATCAGTAGTTGCTATTAGTAATAACTAATAATTAATTATGTTAAATGTTTGCAAAATAAAATAATAAATATTTATTTCCATTTTTAACAAATCCATTTTGATTTTTCAGGTTATGGTTCATTGGTCAGGTCCTTTTAGTCATTTTTTTGTCTTTTTATTAGGCAGATATAGTTGTGAGTAGCAGGGAACTATTGGCGAAAAGAGGAAAAATTGCATTGGGTAATTTAAAATATTACATAATCCATTTAAGTGTCTGATTGTGATTTTTAGTCTATGCCTGGTGATTTTTTAAAAAAAAAAAAAAATTTTTTTAGCCCATTGTACACAAATAAAACGTACTTTTACAGGAGCCAGCTGGCATACTTGTAACAGTATATGAGATAACAGAGCAAATTAAATTAACAATGAACACATTCTTGATGCATCTCAGGTTTCGAAAACAAAGGTTAAAGAGCAGGCAGTGGATTCAACCACAACAAATGCCTTTAGGGGCCACTGTGCCCTCAAATTAGTAGATGCAGTAAATAACGTAAAACACGCCTTTGAGGACAATAAAAAATAAGCTTTTACCAGAAATGTGACCCTTCAGCTCCTGCCTTAGTTTTATTCATGACTAGTGTGTCATGCAATTTTGTATTTGTATTTCCCCAGACATCCTTTGTAATTTCCTTTTGGACAGATACAGTCAATTGATGGAAAACATCAGTCTTAGATTTAAAATTTAAATGTCAATGCACTATAGTCAACCCACTTCCAGTTTATCATTGAAGAGAACAATATACTTATTCAGGAGCAATTCATCCGGTGAACAACGACAAGTTGGAAATCAGCCTAGTACAGACAAGCATACAAGATCCAGAGCTCTCCAGTATAGCCTCATGCATGCCAAGCAGTTTTAATACATTCATTCTTTCAAGTAGTAAATTATGCCTTAACCTCCTCACTGATTTGTTTTCCCCCTTAACACAGTCACCTCTGGCTTCTTCATCGTAATAGTTCCTGTTTCCCTATTTAATGTGTGGCTGAATAGATCTCAAACACTCTTTTTTTAGGCTATAGAAAGAAGTTCCACTTTAAGTGACGGCACTAAAGCCTACGTACAGCTCAAGCCCTGCTCACCTGTCTCTCATGTTAAAAACAACAACTGGCTGTCAGCTAAGGCCACAACAATCTCTCAGCCTGTCAAGGCTGTTCCTCAAGGGCCTTCAAATGAGGCTGAACACATGGCCCTCCACATACAACCACTCTTATCTGTCAGCAAACACATTCATGGATTAGCCCATTCTTTTATCCATGCTGTCACCTAACAAAATATCCCTCCACAGCTTCTTAAACTCTACATGAGCAGAAGTAGGAAAACCCAACAAACATCCTGTTCAAAATTCTTTAACTAAATATGTCCAAAAGGTTAATAAATGTTAAAGAAATCATCTCTGATATGTTGAAAAAATAAACAAAAATCATATACAATAAGTACAGTCATGTGGGGCAAGACCTTACAATAGAATGAATGTTATTGGCTTTTGACATTGTGGAATCTGAAGCAAATACAAAATTTTAAATATTTATCTGGAAAGAATTACTGTATTGAGTTGGTACCACAATGTGTACAGGCTATAAATAAGCATTCATATTGTTTGAATTACTTACAGACTATTGCCATATAATCCTCAAGAGAACAGCTAAAGTTTAGAGTGTCAATGAATAACTCTCTTGAAAGACAAAACAATCACCTACTGTTGGGGGTCCCCTCATGGACCAAATTTTTAGAAGAACTAATTTCGAGATTCAGAAATGTCACTAGCCATTTTCACAGAAATCTTGTTGCAGCCTAAGGCACGGAGAAAGTTATCCGGTACATATTTTTCTGCATGAATTTGCATTTTACAATATCTGTGCCAATGAGACCGTTTTGAACAACAAACAGAGTTTTACATATAGTTTGACATTTATCTCTTGACTTTTGAAACCACAACACGGATTCGCAGAGAAAACCTCTCAGGGCTTCTGGATGTTTACTGTAAATAGAAAGGTTGGCTAGTTGTCATTTTCCACTAATACCACTTAGTTCCCAGGCTCTGGAGTAATTTGGCTCAGTTGCTGAACTAGTTAAACTGAGCTGGGAAAAGAGATATCAGGTTGGATAATAAACACTGTTCACTGCCTCTAGCTTTGTTTCACAGAGGAGCCGTTTTCTGTGATGGTGTATAAGGGCAGGTGACAGGTGAGGCAAATCTGAGAGTGAGAGCAGTTCACAAAGACACACTCACAAACACACAGCTAAGTCAGCAAATGGAAAGCAGCCCTAACAGAACCACTTTGTTTGTTTGTGTTAGTGTGCTGTGTGTTGTGTTATCTTGCTGGGAGCTGATGTAGATATCGTTTCTCTCTGTCTATTAGTCATTTCATTAAGATCATGATCACGTCATTAATATTATGTTACTCTAAATCGGATGAAATGCCACTTTCATTTTCTATTTAATCTTTCTTTGATACAGTGGGGTCCAAATGTGACTGAAACTGAAGAGACTGACATTGTTACTATTTTGCATTCTTTTTTTTTCTTTTTCTTTTTGAAAATTTGATTTGGAAAATCATCATGATTTACGTCTCTTAGTATGTGATTCGTCTCTCTTTGGCTTTAATAAAAGCACTATAGTTGCATGAACTCCACAGATTTGTCTAAAAGTTACTTTTAAAAGTTCCATTACATTAAAACATAAGTTGCTTTTTTATGGAAAGTAATGTGTAATATTACCTTTGAGTTACTTGCTCTCACCTTGGCTGGGCTTCCTTGTTTGTTTTTTTAAAAACAAAAGTTTTATTTCTGGCAAATGTGAAGGCCATTTTATTAAATGAATGAAGGCACCACACTACAAGTGTCACGGGTGCGGGTTCAGGCAGAAGGACGAACAGGCAGAGTCCAGAAAAGCTCCAATACAAAAGGTTTATTCTCAAATTAACAGGAAACAGGCAGGCGAAACACAGGGTGACATTCACATCGACCGACAAGGACAGACTGAATGGGAAGGAACTAAATACACACAGGAATCAAACTAAACGAGGTGAAAACAGGTGAAACAGATGAATGAACGGGAGGCTGATGAGGGAGTGAGTTCAGGTGTGGAGACAAGAGGATCCTGGGAAGTGTAGTGCTGGAGACGCAGACAGGATGGCGCAGACGAAGACTGTGACAGAACTCCCCCCTCCCGGGAGGCGTGACCTCACGCCGCATAACAGAGGAAGGAGGGGGGACGAACTGGGGCCTGGGCGGGGCGTGGCCAGGGCGGAGCAGGCTGAGGGCGTGGCCAGGGCGGAGCAGGCTGAGGGCGTGGCCAGGGCGGAGCAGGCTGAGGGCGTGGCCAGGGCGGAGCAGGCTGAGGGCGTGGCCAGGGCGGAGCAGGCTGAGGGCGTGGCCAGGGCGGAGCAGGCTGAGGGCGAGACCAGGGCGGAGCAGGCTGAGGGCGAGACCAGGGCGGAGCAGGCTGAGGGCGAGACCAGGGCGGAGCAGGCTGAGGGCGAGACCAGGGCGGAGCAGCTGGAGGGAGGACCCCTGGTGGAGCCGATGGTAGTGGGGCTGACAACACCAGGGGGCCGACTGACAGGGGCGGAGCGGATGGGAGAGGAGACCAGGGTGTAGCTGAGGGACAGACGACGATGGGTGCTGAGGAGGGACCGAGGGAGCAAGGGGACACCGCAGGCTCTGGTGACAGAAGTGCTGACAGGGGCACAGAGGGACACGGTGAGGTCAGAGTGCGTGAGGGCTGACGGGTGACTGGAGGGAGTGAGGAGTCCAACTGAACCGAAGGGGTGACAAAACGGGGCGGAGCCAAAGTAAGGAAGTCCATAGGTGAGGGGAGGATGACGAGGGAGTGCAGGGAGTTCGGAGGGACGAGGGAGCCTGGCCGAGCTGGTGGACTGTGGGACCATGGAGGAGCTGAGGGAGGTAGCAGCCACGGGGGAGCCGATGGGACCGGGGGCCGAGGAAGTGTCTCAGAGGAGGAGGTGTGAGGCGAAGACCGGGGATACACAGACCAGGCTGGTTTCGGGAAGCTGAAGGGCAGGAGAGCAGAGGGAGGACAGATGAGAGGAGGTGGGAGAGGGAGGCTGGGTGGGATCCCGGTCTCTGGCGCTGGCTGGACGGTCCCTGGCGCTGGCTGGACGGTCTCTGGCGCTGGCTGGACGGTCTCTGGCGCTGGCTGGACGGTCTCTGGCGCTGGCTGGACGGTCTCTGGCGCTGGCTGGACGGTCACTGGCGCTGGCTGGATGGTCCCTGGCGCTGGCTGGACGGTCTCTGGCACTGGCTGGACGGTCTCTGGCGCTGTCTGGACGGTCTCTGGCGCAGGCTGGACGGTCTCTGGCGCTGGCTGGACGGTCTTTGGCGCTGGCTGGACGGTCTCTGGAGAGCTGGACGGAACCAGCAGTGAAGAGCATACAGTCTCTGGAGGGCTGGACGGAACCAGCAGTGAAGAGCATACAGTCTCTGGAGGGCTGGACGGAACCAGCAGTGAAGAGCATACAGTCTCTGGAGGGCTGGACGGAACCAGCAGTGAAGAGCATACAGTCTCTGGAGTGCTGGACGGAACCAGCGGTGAAGAGCCTTCAATCTCTGGAGAGCTGGACGGAACCAGCGGTGAAGAGCATTCAGTCTCTGGAGAGCTGGACGGAACCAGCGGTGAAGAGCATTCCGACTCTGGAGAGCTGGACGGAACCAGCAGTGAAGAGCATACAGTCTCTGGAGTGCTGGACGGAACCAGCGGTGAAGAGCATTCAATCTCTGGAGAGCTGGACGGAACCAGCGATGAAGAGCATTCAATCTCTGGAGAGCTGGACGGAACCAGCGGTGAAGAGCATTCAGTCTCTGGAGAGCATTCGAGCGATGGAGTGGGGCTGGTGACGTCATACAGGGTAAAGGGAGATCCACATGACACCAGCACCCACTCCACATAGGCCGCAAAGTCCCCTCGAGGCCCGTCTCCGGGCAGGCGTGCCTGGGTTTCAGCATTTAGGCCTGCCCGGAAGAACACACAGAGGCTGGTAACATCATAGTGAACATGAGGTACCAAATCCAAATACCTCTGTGTGTGGGCCTCGAGGGATTGATCCTCCTGCTCCAGGAGGAGAAGCTGTACAGCGGCTAAATCCATTTTAATCCCTTTTTTGGGGGTCGGTCGATCTGTCACGGGTGCGGGTTCAGGCAGAAGGACGAACAGGCAGAGTCCAGAAAAGCTCCAATACAAAAGGTTTATTCTCAAATTAACAGGAAACAGGCAGGCGAAACACAGGGTGACATTCACATCGACCGACAAGGACAGACTGAATGGGAAGGAACTAAATACACACAGGAATCAAACTAAACGAGGTGAAAACAGGTGAAACAGATGAATGAACGGGAGGCTGATGAGGGAGTGAGTTCAGGTGTGGAGACAAGAGGATCCTGGGAAGTGTAGTGCTGGAGACGCAGACAGGATGGTGCAGACGAAGACTGTGACAACAAGATAATTTGGGATGATTTTGTGCCCAATTCTCCCTTTCTGACAATCTTACTAGGTAAAGTTTTGATTATCTTGATGGTTCTACAGACTTTTTTAGCAGATTTTCCTGTAGTGTGAGGTGTGTTAAGAGTGACTGAATCTGCTCAGAAGAATGGGGGTCGAACTGATCTCAAATCGTAAATATCCGCCATAATAAATATTTACAATTTGAATTTCTGTTGTGTGGGGGAAACCCAGACGACAAACATTGCCATCCGTTCTGTATAATACGGAATTGTCCCATATTTAAAGGGATACTCCACATTTTTTTTTCATATTAAACTATTATTCCCTTAAAGACAAGTTGATACATTAGGATTCAAGCAGAGAAGTGACTAAACACCAATTTAAAGGAGCATTTCACCCATTTTAACATTAAACTTTATTGAAAGTCGGTCATATGTAGTTGAAATGTTAAAGAAATTTTGAATTTGATGCTCTCTTTACCAAAACCCCCCAGAAAATAACTGGGTGCATTTGTATGCAAGAAAACAACTTCAATAATGCACCACATTGCACAGCTCGACAAGCCACTCCCACTTATCCAGAAAAGGGCAAACATCAGAGAAATCACTTCCGTCTACAAGGCTAACGTTACAGTAGCTGCCACCAGAGTTTGAAATTCATTTCACACAAAATTTCTAGTTAGTTGGCAAACTCATTAGTGAATTACTCCTCGTTTCTATTTCTTTCTATATGGTGAATTATTGCATGATACCAAGATGTTCAGTCAGAACATATGCGGTGCGACACTAAGATGGTTCACATCACAACAACAAAAAAAAAAAAAACGTCCGTGTGCTCGTCTGATTCAGAGATTTCGTCCAGGAGAAATTGCCATTGTTTAAATTCTCAGCACATGCACCACAGCATTCCTCCCAGCTCGAGCCAGTCCGGGCTCCTCGTCTGCTGCTCGAATCCAATATTCGTGGCTATCTTTACGAGCCGCAGTAAAATGAAGAGCAGCTGAGGCTGATGAAGGAACAGGAGGCGGCTGCCTGTCGCGGTCGAGGAGCCCGGACTGGCTCGAGCTGGGCGGACTGCTGGTGCATGTGCTCTCGCTGTGAACTACGAACACAGATAGAGTCCGTCTGCTGCAGAGAATTTCAATGATGGCAATTTCTCCTGAACGAAATCTCTGAATCAGACGAGCACACGGACGTTTGTGTTGTGATGTGAACCATCCTAGTTTCACCTGATTCAACATCCAGGTATCATGCAGTAATTCACAATACAGATATAAATACAAACGAGGAGTAATTCACTTATGAGTTTGCCAATGTAATGTTAACGGGGTTTGTTGTTGTGGGAAGAAGGAGGCGGGAACCGTCGAACATTTAAACATTTTAATAGTAAAATGAACAAATACAAAACGAAAGTATAAGCCAGCAGCCCCTCATTGACGACTGCTGTAAGGTTACACACAACAGAAACAAAACACAACATAAAATCAGACCTGTTTCTCTCTCGGTCTGCCTTCGTTGCTCCTCATGCTTTCACTCTTCCGTGAGAGACCGGTGCTCGCCTCACAGAGATGTCTTTTATTATCACTCAGGCCACCAGCCTCGCACCATCCTCCTACATCCCTCGTCCTCGATCGTCCTGCTCGCCACAGCCCACTAACTAGAAATTTTGTGTGAAATGAATTTCAAACTCTGATGACAGCTAACGTTAGCCTTGTAGACGAAAGAGTGATTTCTCTGTTTGCGCGGTTCCGGATTAGTGGGTGTGACTTGCGGAGTCGTGCAATGTGGTGCATTGTGGGAGTTGTTGTCTAATGCCGCGTTCCAGGGAACCTGTAACTCGTGTTTTTCCAACCTTATACCCGTGGAAGTGCACTGGAACGGCAGTCAAACTCGTGACTTCCCACCCGTGAACTCGTACTAGATCAATGTACTCCCAGTTACGAGTTCTGACGTCACATAGCCCGCGAACCAATGACAGCCCCTACTGATGCAGTGTTTCTGCAGGCGGTACACGTTGAGAATACACTTTAGGACAATATAACGTAAACTGGTTTTCAGTCCATTGAGTGCAACGATAAATATATACCAAATACATTTCCAAATATACAAATAAAGTAAAATAAAGAGTATAACAGCTTATCTTGCCTCATGCGCTATTTTTCCTCCTCAGTTTCCCACAAATAAACGAGGAGTAAGCACCTGCTTTGGCGTTAGAAAATATTACAAACGCCCGTAAGCCCCGTAAGGTCCGCCATGCTGGTTTGTTTACATCTAGGTAGTTTGCCGTGAATGCTGGAATGCTACAAAGTTGTAAGTCGTGGTTTGAAGTCGTGATTTACGTGTTCAAAAACCTGCCTGGAACGCAGCATTACATACAAATGCGCCCAAATTACATAGAAATTGTCTATTCTCAGTCAAGAGGGCACCAAATTCAAAAATTCTTTTACATTTCGACTACATATGATCCACTTTCGATAAAGATTAATGTTGAAATGGGTGAAATCCTCCTTTAAAACATTTTCTTGTTGTTTCAGTGACAGAATAGGCTATTTCATGGATATGAATTAAATAGTTAATATCAACAGATATTTGATCACTAGAATACATTTAAGCAGTTATGCATAACAAATTATTTTATATTATTTAATAAAGCATAAAGCATTATTCAACATTTTTTCACCCTAAAGAACTCTTTCATGCCAGAAAGGTTCTTTGTCTTTTTTATGTATTATTATTATTACTTGCTCCAATTAAGAGTTCTTTGAGTTGAGTCAAGAATCCTAACAAACCTTTTATCCTGTGTTAGATGAGAAGGTGGTAGACAATTGCAAACAGAGGCTTTTTTACATGGACATTGAATAGAAGATGTTGTAAAACCAAATGATTACGCCGGATTAGTGAACGTAAATTAGCCCATTCTTTATTAAAGATTTTCCTTTGTGGTTTCCCATCTGAACAACATTTCCTTCACAAGACTTCACACACTCCCTGGCTGAACATGAACTGTCGAAAAAACTGAAATTGACTTTGTTTGCCCAGGATCTTCACAGACATTTGAGGAGCCTGTGAAAACGCTTAGCTGCGCCGCCATATATCAGGGAAACGTGGCTCACGTGTGATAAGACCGACATAGATAACAGAGACTTAAGTAAACAGAGAAGACTTCAAAGACAATTCAACAAGAACATTACACATATGCTGTGCTTTTTTTGAACCATGACATCAGTCTTATCATCTAGTCAGACAGGGGCATCTTTGATCTTGCTATAACAGTCTCTAATGAAGGAAAGAAGCGGAAGTTGCATCATTGATTATATTTTTTGGAAAAATCAGGTATTTATCCCATTTAGCTAGGCTAGCATAACAACCAAAATCTTTGCCATAACACCTCATATTTCCTTCCCAAATCTCCCTGGAGAATCGTGACCTCAGATGTCAACATCAACAACATTTCAATTGCAGTAACATTATACTTGCATATAATAACACTCAGGGGTTAGCAAAGTTTAGTGTACGTTGATGTCTGTTATTTGTTATTTATACACAGAGAGCAATAAGTCAAACTGCATAAATTGCAGTGAAATCACATTCAGCTTGAAGTCAATAGGGAAAACAAGTTAAAGATAGGGCCATTTGAATGTCGCCTCTGTTATGGGGCCATGTGTCACACAGTCCCAGCAGTGGAATTTTATTTAAGCTTCATTCCCATGAATGAACTGTAGTTATTTACCCAGAGTTTTCCAGACTGCATGGAGCCGATGTGTTCTCTCTGATCAGTGATCTTGTGCCACTTCATTCAGTTCTAAAATAATGTTGAACTCTGAACATAATGTTGAAAACTGCTTGTTTATTCCTGGGAGTTTGAAGATATAATGAGGAATGAGGGTATAATTGTGTGATGGATTCCATATTTATCCCATGTTTATACCACAAAAAAATATTTATTGGATTATTGGAGAAAATGGAAGATTATTGGAGTCTTTGTTTCACAAGAAAGTTTCAGTGTTTCTACTTCAAAATAAATCTTGTCTAATTCAATGTGTTGTCGTTTCTTTCACTGTAAAACAATATTGTTGATTTAACTTAAAGTAAGTAACCTGGTTGCCTTAAAATTTTAAGTTGATTGAACTGGAAAAAGTGAGTTAATACAGTCAGTTAAGGTGACTGATTTAATAATCAGAAACTCAAAATAATAAGTTATCTGAACTAAATATATTATTTAAGTTGATTTGACAAAAGAAAAAAATGTTGTGATAACAAATCTTGAAAATATTTTTTTACAATGTTGTAATTCACTAAAATTTGAAAAAAAAATTTATTATGCACATACATGTTTTTACATTGGATGATTTATACATTTTTAACAAACATTCACAAACTATCCCTTGCAACTTCAACGTGTGATCATCCACAAGTGAATCTCTGAGCTGCTGTGAGTGAATGGAGGCAGGGCTAATTTGAATATTCATAGAACTGCATTAATCTAGACAAAGGTGTTGTTACATTCAAGCTATTTTAAGGCTTGAAGTCATTTTTAAGGATTTTTTTTTTTAAATATCATTTTGGTGATAAAAGATGAGTTTAAAGGGACAAAATGCTGACAACAGGGGGACTTTAATTATTGGGTAATGGATTTACTTTACTTCTGAAAACATTTTTATTACAATATTTCACAGAAATACATATTTTGTCTGTAGGCTATGTATATAGAGGCGCTCACCCTGTGGTCTGTGTGGGTCCTAACATCCCAGTGTAGTGACGGGGACACTATACTGTCAAAGAGCACTGTCCTTCGGATGAGAATTTAAAAAGGCCCTGACTCTCTGTGGTCAATAAAAATCCCAGGATGTCCTTCGAAAAAGAGTAGGTGTCACAATGAGTCGTAGATCCAAATGCATGCAAGCAGTTTTATCAAACAGATAAATACTCAAAACGCCATACAGGTGGGCGACCTGGAAGTCACAAAAAGGCAGGCTCGAAGGCAGGTGAAAGGACTCCAGACGATCTCCCAATGGGCTGGATGCTCAGGATAACAAAGACAAAAAAAAACATTCTACGGAAACTGCACTGGTGAAAGTTTCAAGCGATATTTTGATGTCTGCTGATTCTGGGAAGCACACAGTGTTAGTTTTGTTGGACCTTACATCTGCCTTTGACACTATTGATCACAATATTATGCTTAATAAACTTCAGGCTCTATTAGGGATATCCGGATCAGCTCTAAAATGGTTTTCATCTTACCTTACTGGTAGAAGTTTCAGTGTTTATATAAATCAAAAAATGTCAGATACTGCTGGTTTATCGAGTGGTGTTCCTCAGGGTTCTGTCCTGGGACCTATTCTTTTCCTTCTGTATATGCTCCCTCTAGGACAGATAATAAGCCAGTTTCAGGATGTCTCTTATCACTTGTATGCAGATGACATTCAGTTATACTGTTCCTTTAAGCCTACTGAGTTTTTTAAACTTTCATCTTTGATGAACTGTCTGAGTAGGATCAAGCAGTGGCTGAATGACAACTTTTTAATGTTGAATTCAGCCAAGACTGAAACTTTAATTATTGCCCCTGAGCAGAGCATCCCTCAGATAAAGCAACACATTGGTGACTTAGGTTCGTCTGTTCAGCCCAGTCTCAGAAGCTTAGGTGTTGTTTTTGATGCGGCCATGTCTCTGGAGAAACACTCGAAAGATCTTATTAAAAACTGTTTCTTTCAATTAAGGAACATTTCTAAGATAAGAGCCTTAGTGTCAAAAGCCGAGTTGGAGATGATCATTCATGCTTTTATCTCGTCTCGCTTAGACTATTGCAACAGTCTTTTTATTTGCCTTAATAAGAAGGATCTTGGTCGTCTCCAGACTGTCCAAAATTCTGCTGCTAGGCTTTTAACCCACACGAGTAAAAGGGCACATATTACTCCAGTTTTAGCTTCACTTCATTGGTTACCAGTGAAACTAAGAATAAACTTCAAAATTTTGGTCCTAACTTTTAGAGCCCTACAAGGACAGGCACCCCCATACATCGCTGACCTGATACAGCTGCGTACATCCTCACGTAGTCTGAGATCAACAGGCCAGAGACTATTAGTTGTCCCCCTTTCATATTTTAAAACTAGGGGGGACCGTTCATTCCAAGTTGTTGCACCCAGGTTGTGGAACGCTTTGCCTCCTTCCATACGCGGCTTGAATTGTGTGGAACAATTTAAAAACCATCTGAAAACTCTGCTTTTTAAAGAGGCTTTTAACTAGATTGTAGGGTGGTTAGGCTGGTCTAATGTGTACGTATTGTTTATTTTATTTATTTTATGTATTTTATTTTGTTTTGTGATGCAATGTATTTATGAGAGTTGTATGCTTTCATTTGTTGTGAAGCACTTTGTGATCTTCATCTGAGAAAAGTGCTATACAAATAAATTTTACTTACTTACTTACTTACAAAACTCTGCATGGGGAAACTAGGACACAGGAACTGCGTGAGAGACACAAACGAGAGTGACGAACCGACACCAAGCACAATCAACTCCAGCTAAAGACAGCTAACAAGAATTAGTGATACGCTGCAGCAGCTGAAGGCTGATTGAGTGATCAGCTGGTACTAGAAAACAAACAGGCAGTACACACCAACAAACCCCACGCCTACAAACACACCAACAGGACCTCAGAATGAACACCCGGATTGATGAACCATGACAGTATAGGGGTGTAACCCCGGCATCCTGTCCAAATTTGCTTCTTGGCCTCTGTCCATCATGGCCTCCTAATTATCCCTATAGAGGCTTTCAGCAGTAACAACATAAACAAACGGTACTGCCCATGTGCATTATACTCTGGCCCAAACTTAACTTCCGGAAGACAATCCATAACAAGTAAATAACCTTAGTGTTAGCTGGTATTTCTTGCCAGTCAAGGAAAAGAAATGTTACTTGGCCAAACTGAAATGTGGCACTACCAGACCCGTTGAACGGTGGCGGGATTTTAAAAGGTTATCATAGCTCTCCTTATTAGCTAGGCTTCTTTTTTTTTTTATATATTAAACAGTCAGACATACATACAAACCAACATAGTGCAGTGGTGAGCAATCTTGTAATTCCATAATTCCAGAAGTGAATTTGATAAGTGTTTGATATGTGTGTATGTGAGTGAGTGTGGGTATGTGTATGTGTATGCGTAAACAAAGTAACCATTTATTATTTATTACCATTGTCATTACCATCACCACCCCCACTCCCCACTACCACCATATTGCCAATATTGTATTAGTAGATTTTTATCCTTTCTCCTATGTACCAATTGCCATTGTCAACCCTGTATACAAAAAATATTTATATAATAAGATAATATATGATAACCTTCCCCCACATCTCTTCAGTCCCTATCTTCTCCTAACAATTTGTGTGTGTGTGTGTGTGTGTTATGTGCATTGTCTAAAGTGCATTAAAAGAGGGAGTATAGTGCGAGAGTGTCTCAACATGGGGCAGAGATGCTGTCCCGCTGAAACCACTTCTCGCCTGTCTTGCCTGCCCTGGTGTTTGTGATGTTTTCCATATATACCTATCCCCCCCCCCCCCCCCCCCTATTCTATGTTGTGGTGCATTAAAAACCCATGAAAAGATGAGGGGGAAATTATTGCAGTAGTGAACATAATGGCACTTAATTCCAATACAGCATAGACAATGGCACTATTGATAAGAAGCTAGGCTTCTTACGCTTGCTAATAATCTTTTTTCAAGGTGGGTCTCCACATTGACAGTAGTTGCATGGATCTGTACAGCATTGTTTATGATACTAACCATTCAACACACAGGCTGGTCCGCTGTCAATGTGTTTGCGAGAGAGAGAGAGAGAGAGAGAGAGAGAGAGAGAGAGAGAGAGAGAGAGAGAGAGAGAGAGAGAGAGGTGAGCGTGCGAATATGCGCTGCATGCAACTCTGCTGTCAAATAGCTACAACTTTTCCCATCTTAAAAAAAACAAAACAATATGTGGCAGTCAGCGCTGATAATGTAGAGGGCTGCCTCTAATAAATGTATGGGAAACACTGTTATCACTCTGATAGCCCCCGTCTCCCTCTTTGTTAGGAAATCTTAACATTTTTACTTAACTTAACACAGCTCAACAACGTGCTTATCACCTTAACTTTCACTGCACAATGCCATATTATCCAGTAAACACTAATAAACGAACAGAACGGAAGTTAACTTTGGGCCAGCTCATCACCATGGCAATGTGTCTGATGAAAGCGCCTATAATTGGCCTCACCACTCTTTCTCCTCTCCACCAATAAGCCCCCGCACTATCCAGGTGTATGCTGCACATTGGTGGTGGTTGAGAAGATTTCCCCTTCCATATGTGAAGCGCTTTGAGGTCCCAGAAAAAGCACTATATATATATATGTAACAAATTATTATCACTATTATTTATTATGTACAGTATATGCTATGATAACTTACAGATAATAAATAAAAAGGTGTATACTGTAACATTTTTTTTCTCAATCTCAGTTTTATTACATGATTGTAACTTGACCAAAAACATAATGCACATCCTCAGAAGAGGACTTTGATAAACCTGTACAAAACCATAGGCTCGCCAGATTTCTCAGGTGGTTTTACATGCAATCAGATTGGTTTTACTGATAACAAAATAAAAAGATTCTAAATCTAAACCGTGTGTTGGTCTCAATCAAAAAGTTAAAACATAATCTTCTGAATTAGTCCAAATTGTACTCAACATGGTGTAGAAAGTGAGGTATGCTGACCTCATATTTTGATCTTTAAATGATCAAGGATCCATACAGAGCTGAGAAATGGGGCGACATGGGGTCTGTACCACAAACTTTCACACAACCTCCAACAAACAAAAGAGGGAAGTACCTCTGTGTGACTGGCCCAAAGCAACTTCCTGTTTGTGATTATGTAGCCAAAAACAAAGCGTGAAAGGGAACAGTCCTGCAGTTACAGCTCTATGGTGCATTACATGTGCGCTGGGTGTCTGTCCACACACTGTATCTCTGTACAATGCTGGGAAGCAGCTGTGGCCTCCCTAAAACAGACACGTCTGCAGTGCAAACAGCTGGTAAACATGTCGCGCAGGCATTTGGGGTTGAAATGTTTGGGGTTAAACTTTTAAATTCTACATTTTACCATTTGGTTCACTCATAACTTCCTCTTCGCAACGTGAGCTCTACATCTACCACGTCTTAAAATGTTCTCATTCCAAACAGTAAGATGCCAAACATCTATTGTGAGATGAATCCAGAGGAGCAGGATGTATAAATCAATCGCTGATTCACTAAGGAAGCTATTAGACTACAATAGAACCACAATAGGACATTGTAACAATTTTAGGTGGGCTGTCCTCCAGCAACACCAGGAACACTTATATGCACAGACAGCCTTGAAGCTACAATGGCAGGATTCATTCAGTAAAATTGTCAGCGGACATAAACCTGATACTAAGTGGTGTGATTGGAAGCTGTACACCAACGTTCAAAATTTTAGGGTCAGTAAGATTATAACAATTATAAGAAATTAAGACTTTTATTCCACAAAGATGCATTAAATTGATTTTAAAAAAGTGAGTCATGACAGCAAATGCATGCCATTTATATTATTTCCTTTTTTTATCAAAGGAAAAAAAAAAACATCACTTTTACCACATATAGCAGCACAACTGCTGTTAACATTGATAATAGTGAGAAATATTTCTGGAGCACCAAATAAGCATATTATAATAGTTTCTGTAGGATCATGTAATACTAATGATGCTGAAAATTCAGGCTCAAATATATTAAAATAGAAAATAGAAAAAAAATGTAATGATATTTCACAATATTACTGTTTTACTGTGTTTTTTTTTTTTTTTTTTTTTTTTTTTTTTAACAAATAAAGGCAGCCTTGGTGAGCAGAAGAGACTTTTAAAACATTAAAAAAATCTTATAGATCCCAAACTTCTGAACATAATTGTGTGTCTGAGAAACTTCTCATAAAATCAATAGGATAGGCATCATATTTTTCAATGTTAAGTGGAGAAGGCCGATATAGTTTAAATAATAAACCGATAAACTAATAGTTTTGTATCAACATCTTTGAGGTTCCTGCAATGTAAAGTATTGAGTTTAAATAAGTACTGTAAATAACGTCCTGTCTTTTGCACTAAGACTAGGCTAATAAAGTCATTTGCACATCCTAAAGCGATTTACACCTCTGAAGTGTGAGGTGATTTAGTGTGAACACACTGCGTGTGAACACAGCAAGAGAGATCATCACCTGTTTTGTCCAGGTTCCCCATCCGTGTATTGGTTTAATGTAAACCAAGGATTCCCAATCCATTCTAGTCCAGTCATTTTAACCCAAAATGGGGGTCAACTTAGAACAAATTGCAACAGAAGCAAACTCAACTGATTTTGTAGAAGAAAAAAAACAAACAAAAAAAAAAACTTAAGAGTCCCATTGGGGAAAGTTTCAAAAAAGATCCATAGCCTATTCATAAACACCTATTCATTCTTTTTCTCACATGAATAGGGTACAAATTTTGACCTTAAACACCATTAAAATTACTTGATAAAGTACTATTAATTGAATTGATTACTTATATCAAGACAAACAAAAAATGAAGGTATACACGTTTTTTTTTTATTATTATTGTTTGTTAACATGTACAAACTGTGCATAATCTTATTATGCATGTGCTAATTTGCATAAATAACACAACATATCTAAACATTGGGTATAGCCAGGTGAAAATGTCTCGTAGACATCTTACAGTAAAAGACTATAGAAGCAAAAAAATGTCACCATAAGGGGCAAAGATTCAGTCATTCATTCAAGGTCCACTCGACTGTCACTGAGCTGTCCCTCAGGTAAGAAAGATTTGCTTTTGTTTCTCCTAGATTAATTTACTTGTTTGATGCAACCACTTTTTATTTTACCTAACTTTTGTCTTCTGCATTCTCCTTACCCATGTTTCCTGTTCTTCCCTCAGACTCATCCCCCAGAAACAGTCCTAAGAACCTAAAACCCCATCTCTGCAATAATATTTAATAAAGGCTGGTTTCTAAAGTACTTCTTCCTGCCTCTATATATTAATGCTAATGGGTAGCCTAAATGGGTTCCATTCAGACCTTAACATGGGCTCTAAATTGCACCCGGCGCAAATGACTTTATACACAAACGCATGCAGCATCATTCATATTTTGCATGCGCGCAAAGCGGGATTTTTCCCTCCACAGACGCACGTCAGTAAACTAGGAAATGAACTTGCACTCCCTGGGCGGATTGGCGCAAAAAGGAGGCGTGTTTCGGCGCAAACATTCCCAGGTGCTATTTTACACTTCCAGAAAACAATTTCGCCACTGACCAGAAAAAAACTTGTCTAAAATCAGTGGCGCGTTGCGCGTTGTTCATAATGCCATTTTAAGCGCGCATGCTTGGCCACAATGCAGCGGGTGCACAGTGCGCATACACTTTGATTCTCTCATCAACACAGATGCAGCAGTTTTTATTTTTGTAAATCATACATTATAACAAGGAAAAATATTAAAACATGAGGGAAATCATGATGAAAGATGAAAATACCTTATTAGCCATTTTTTAAGGCTAATTGTAGTACTGAAGGATCAGACCTGTTTGCCCAATAGTGGCAAGAAACATATGTATATAATGTTTAACCGACGCTGATGTGCGAGGGTTTCTCCCATCCCCATACAACGTCACTTCTCTGTCTTTTACTGCCCTGACAAGAACGTCGGTCTCATCGGCTGTGAACGCTCCTGACGCGCGCCTGGTAAACCCGCAGTTATAACAATCCGTCATGCAACATGCACACCTGTTCTTAAAGGGTATGATGGATGGCGTTCTGATTTTTCAGGTTTATTTCATGTTATGCCCAAACCACACCTATGAATAATGAAGCTACTTCAGACCAACCTCTTTTATTAGATTTGACCCAGGCGCAAGAGGCATTTATCCCGCCGGGAAAATAGCAACAGTGCCGGGACCCGCCCACAAAGTTACTTGCGCTTTGCGCTTTGACACTTGCGTTTCAGATCGTTAAAATAGGGCCCAATGTATTTTACTGTTATATGTCAACAAGATTCAACAAGACATCTTCACCTGGCTAAACCCAATGTTTAGATCAGTTGTTATGCAAATGATCACACGCATGTACGTAATTAGAGTACATGCACCGGCGTTTGCCAATGTTATCAAACAATTTAAAAAAAACTTGTAATACATTTTTTGTTCGTCTTGATGTAAGTAATCAACTCAGTAATTTTCATGGTGATATCTAAAGGTAAAAAATGTTACCATATTCACGTGAGAAAAAGAATGAATATGCGTAAAGGCTATATTTGTGTCTTTTTAGGTCTAATGGGATTCTTCTGGACTTTTTTTTCCCCCTTACTCAGGGCATATTGAGGATACAAAATCAGTTGAGTTTGCTTCTGTTGCAATTTGTTCAACCTTTTATCATAAAATGACTGGACTATTCCTCCAGGACCCCCTATTTATATGCCTCAGCACTAATCTTGCACACGCAACTAGTAAAAAGATGATGAGTTGAATCAGGCGTGCAAGAGCTGCAGCAATGGACAGAGAAACCCTGGACTAAATCAAGACTAAACTTCCTTAATCTGTTTATGAGGTTCATCCACTGCAGCACATGTACAACTATTTACATAAAATATGTCTGCAAAGGATCAAGAATAGTCCGTTTATTTATGAAAACAGAGTGGAAGTGAACTGTAAGCTGGTCTGATATCTTCATCTCATTGCAGGACATTCACACTGAGTGCTTCATCTGTCTTTGACCATCACAATGGCTTCTCAACCACTCTAATATTGCTTCCTTTGTGTTTAAGTTTCATAAATAAGCATTCCCAAGAATGTTGGGAACCAAACAATTTTGGCTACCATTAACTTCCACAGTCAAGAAAATAAACGTCGCAAAATACCTTAGACATTTCTCAAAATATCTTCTTTAAAGAAAGTCACACAGCTTTGGAGCTACATGAGGGAGAGTGAATGATGACATAATTTTTGGGTGAACAATCCCTTACTATTGTTAAGAGTAAGACATAATATTGTTAAAGAACACCACTGATTTTTTTTTTTTTTTTTTACGTTTATGCATCAAAATCACTATGGCACCATATGACCTTATTTCACCATGAGTTTCTTTCTTCTGTTGAACACCATTGACTTCCATTGAATTTTTTTTTTCTCCAAATATGGAAGTCAATAGGTGCCAACTGTCTGGTTGCAACATTCTTCAACATATCTTCTTTTGTATTCATCAGAAGAAAGAAACTCATACAGATTTGGAATAACTTATGAGTAATTTTAATGTTTGTTATTAATTAATAATATACCATTGTTTCAAATAATCATGAGTCCCAAAACAATTGTAGGAAACTTTGATTTATATCTCTGATATGCCACCTGAGCAGTCCTTCACACGAGAGTTTTCTTTCCACTACAATACGATAATTACTTTGCAGTATGTTATTTATTTACCAGTTTATCAAAGGTTGACTGAGGCAGATATGTTAATAAAATTAAACTTGCACTGATCAAAAGGTCTGGAGTCGATCTATTTATTTGTTCGCAAAAAAAAATCATTCTAAGCATACTGTCAGACATTTTTGGAGTGCTATTGTGAGGAAAAATAATTTAAATGTTTGTCAAGTTGCCCATTATATCATTTAAGCTGCTTGCTGGCCTCACTTCCACATCTAATGGATTATGATGGATTATCCTGACACATAAAACCTCCATAAATATCCAATTAAAGGGTCTTTAGCCACAGAAAACAGTAGTGCACAGTGCCGACTGGAATGTTGTGGATTGTGGGTTTCACTCGATCCCCCACATGAACAGAAGTCCACGACAGACTTTACTCACAGGAAAATATCTACTGTTAGCCTTACAAATGAAAAATACCAATCACAATCATTTTTACCACCGCAGAATAAAACTTTTTTATAAAAAATTTTATCTCAGAATCGCAAGATATAAAGTCACAATTGTACAATAGAAAGTCACAATTGCGTGTTATAAAGGCAGAATTGCGAGATATAAACTCACTATTGTGAGAAATAAACTCGCAAATCTGACTTTTTCACAGAATTGTGAGATTTAAAGTCCCTGTAAAGGCAATTCTACAAAAAAGTTCTAAACACATCATAAATGTTACATATGTATTGCTAAAACATATTACAAAGTCTGTGAACTGTGAAGTACTGAAATGTGCAGTTAGACCGTTAGACAGTTTTTCAATTTTACGGATTGTTCGGGCGGGGCTAAAACAGGGCTCGATGACGCACTGGAGCCCATGAGCTCCTGGACACACCCCTATTTGATGACGCACAGAGGCCGTTTCTCAATATGCGTACTTGTCTGTACTTGTGTTCTTGTGGACTTGTGAAACGTCATCAGTCGCTGCCGAAGTACTGTTCCAATTCAAAGTTCGCATCTAGCCAAGTCCACTTCAAATCCCCGGATGTGTTCTTGATCCGCCCCGTTTACCGAGGATGCATCGAGAGGTGACTTGTGTGGACTTGAGATAGCCAGGTAACCCAGAATGCACCTCGCACCAACCAGCAAGCGTAAATGGGAGAGGAGAAAATCCGCGAAATATCAAAATATTGAGTCATGAAATGTAATTTTAAGAGTGTTTCAGGCGAGAATGTGGTTGTTTAAATCTCAAATCTGTAGTTTATTTATAAAGATAGCGCCTAATGCATCTGACGTTTTCGGAGTTCTGACATCCAAGCCTTCAGCGGACACTCAGCGAGATCAACCCCGACTGGAACAGCTTATCCTCGGCTAGTGCTTCTGACGTTTGCCACCGGCTCTGATCTCTCTAGTCTAGTGGATAAACCTTGACGTATAACTCGTCTTGTGTATTGTCTATCTTTGGTATCATTAAACTATAATTTGTTCCATGGCGCAAAAAAAAAAAAAATAGTTTTTAAGGTTTCATGGCTATTTTTTTTTAATATTGTCTTCACTATATGTACAATAAAATAAAATGACATAACCCTGTCTCTGTTTGATAAATGTCAATAAAAATCCAATGTTTCATATTTTTAAAATGAAAACAAAAAGATCATGTTTGTTTTGTTATAAATATATGCAGTGAAGAGAATCGCGTTGCCTGAACCACATGGCCATTAGGCTATTATAGGCTATGTTGTTTTTTGTTAATGAAGAGTCAGAGGGGTGTTTTATAACATATTTCGTCTTATTGTTGACGAAAAGATGCAGAGTTGTAGCAAATTTCGTTTTATTGTTGCCTAAAATATAGAGTAGAGCGTGCTGAGTGACGCGATCAAGTACGCTCTGTTCCATTTGCAGAAGAACCGGACTTGCGTCCTCGCATCCTCGGGAGTTCGTTCTCCGGAGTCGAACTTGCAAGTCTGAACTACCAAGGACGCAAGTCCGAAGTCTGCGTACTTGGTATTGAGATCTCTCCCCTAACACACAATACACCATAGATATCTATATAAAGGCTATATGTCTCACGGCGGAGTATTTATCGTCATCTCCGGCGGCCATCTTGCCACAGACAGGCTTTTTGGCGGGCTCTGTGGTATGATGTAAGAAATACTCTTACCTCGTTGAAATCTTGACGGATTTACAAACGGTTTGGTTTCTTACAAATGTTATTAACGTGGCTATAATTCTGGATGATTATTTATTTATTTTTATTCATAAGTATGAAGTATCATAACTACATCTCTGCCGTTTATAACAAACCAGACTGTTTGAAAATCGGTAGAAAATTGAGCAAGTTACGGTGATTTAAAAAGTAGCCATAGCCATAAAAAGTAGCCATAGTAGTTCATAGCCATGACAAAATGATCTGACGGCACGGGCGCTTCGGTCTGCGCATGCACTTGAAGTGATCGCTTGTGCGCCTACGTCACTCTTTGTTTATACAGAGATTTCGGAAGTTTTACCTTTTACTAAACATATTTAGATATACCGAAATCGTCTTCCATTGCGGTTTCCCGTATATCTAAATATGTTTAGTGAAAGGTAAAACTTCCGAAATCTCTGTATAAACAAAGAGTGATGTAGGCGCACAAACGATCATGTGCATGATCAGACCGAAGCGCCCGTGCCGTCAGATCATTTTGTCATGGCTATGATTACAAGAGGTAAAACGATATAAATCCTGTTTGTTTTCTCACACAAACCGCTCGTTTTGTGTCTTAGGCCATCAATGTGTACTTACATTTACGAGTCATTAAATCATGTTTAATTTGGACTTCTCTGTGCATGCTCTTTAAGGTGAACCGATTGAGGACCCCCTTTGCCTCCAGTGTATGACTGACAGACAACAACGGTTTGACCAAAAAATGTCAAAATTGAAAATGCTGTGGAAACAAAGACACCTAGATCTTGGATCCCCTTGAGGTAAGCTAAAACATATCAAAAATTAATTTCAAAGTGAACTATCCCTTTAAATTCCCTAAAAACAATCACAACAAGAAGAGGTTTTTAGAGAGCCAACCTTGATGAAGAGCTGAGGATCACCGCCAACACCCGCCTCTGTAGTGATCATTTTACACGGGATCGTTTTATAAACTTTCCTCAGAGACAACTGGGATTCACTGATAATCCACAGCCGCTGTAACTGGTGAACAGGGTCGGACCGACTATTCTCCCGCCTCAGTGTTCATTCTCCCGTCCCAAAAGCAGTATCAGCTAATATCACCGTCGGACACTAGCTTTCCCGCGAGTGGGCGTGGTTTCCACGCAGCCAGCGGACACGCACCCAGCATTTGAGAACAGAGATAACTGCTAATTTTTTCATGATTTTGATAGCTTATTTTATGTACTTGCCAGCTTTTTTTATCATTCAAATTTGGCTGGGTGGCTAATAACACATTTTTCTATGGTGTGACAAACTCAGAACACATAGCCTACATAATTTTGACTTTACAGGGACTTTAAGCTCGCAATTGCGAGTTATAAAGGAAAGGAAATAAAGGAGTTATTGGAAAGAAAAATTTTCATCAGAAATACGAGTTTATATCTCACATTCTGACTTTATAGGCTTTCACGCAATTGCGACATTAGCCTATATCACACAAATCTGAAAAAAAAAGCTTTGGGGCCCAATTCTCCCCTTCCGACAATCCTATAAAATCCTGATTATCTTGATTATCTTATCAAATTTTACCGTGGTGTTAGGTTTGTTGTGACTGAATCTGCTCGGATGAACGTCGGGGTCGTACCAATCTAAAATCGTAAATATCCACCATGTTGACCATTTACGATCAGAAATCCAGTTGTGTAGGGGAAACCCAGAGGACTAACGGAGCCTTCACATGCTATGGAAAGGATGATATTTTCCACTTGTGATGTGAACTGGTATTTACCAGTCGTAATGTGGTGAAAAGATGGATAGATCCAGTTAGACTCACCTGTTATTTGGCTAAAACAATTTTAGACTATTACGAAGAGGCTCCCATTGACTGCTAGCTAGCATCTGCTCTGGGTAGATAACACCAAACCATAACGGTATTTTTAAAACTGACACTGAGTGTTAACGTATTATATTACAATTGTTAATGACACAACATTGTATAGGCTACAAAATCTATCCGCTAACAGTAGCAAAAAAAACAAAACAACGTTTAGTTGTGCGTACAATGCTTACCATTCACGACTCTTGCGTTGCTCTCCGCCATTTTGGAAAGGTCAAAGGTTATCTCATCTCGGCAACTGTGCATCCAAATATTCTACGAGCTGCCCAGTGGAAAATACCACATGAGGGGGTGTTCATGTGCATTTTCCACGTCGGCTTTGGTATTTACCATAATCACCATAGTGCGTGAAGGCTATTAACATGCATGCACACTGTAAATTCGTCACAATAACCAAGAAAGCAAGCCTTAATCGACTTAATCGAAACCTTTTGATTTCCCCCCGCAAATCACTATTATCGCCCCTTCCTCACCGACCATCTGCCATGTTTTTGATTTATTTTAGATTTAGATGTAGTTTTACTATTTTGATTTAGTTTTTGTGATATTTCCCGTGTTCACAACCATTTGTGATAATCTGTTCGCATCGCAGCACACTGAACAAAACTGTTAAATCTATGATTTTTTTATCGTCGTCATGCTTGTGGTTTCTCACATTTGGAAAATCTAGTGTGGGCTAGCCTTAAGGGAGGACTTGTCTCTGGGATGATTTATCAGATTTAAAGAGTCAGTCATGAAATGATTCTCTAAAACTGAGCTGGCTGGTGTGTCATTTAGAAACTCATGGAATTAAGACAACCTGCTAACTTGACAAAATGAAATACACTAATCAAAACACCAAACAAAATCAAACACTGCAAGCACATGCAGGTGCCAGATAGGATGTCAGTTCTCACGCTTCTGATGCCAGCCTTGAGTGTGGGAAGTGTTTTTGCATGTCCACACACAACTCCAATTATCTCCTTATCGTGAGCACCTCCTCTGCAGCCTCTTAGTTTTCCCTGGCCCCCAGGTCACACTACATCTTGAGACATTTCCCGCACACCCTCACCTTACCTGAAGCCTTTTGACATACAGACACAAATACGCAAACACACACATACAAAGGTTTATAGAATACCAAAACAATTTGAAACACAAAACTGCCTGCGGGTGTTAAAATATACAAGTCACACCCTTTGCTTAACTCTACAAACACACCAGTCTTCTTATGGGTGATTAAGTTTAACTGAATTATAATGGATGCTGTCATTACTCACCCTCATGACGTTCTTTGTTCTGCTGAAAACAAAAGAAGATATTTTGAAGAATGCTCTAACCAAAGAGTTTTGGTACCATTGACTTCCACTGAATGGGGATACAATCTCAAATTCAAAATGTATTTTTCAAAAGAATATTTTATAACCATAATTTCCAGAAGATTCAACATTTTAGCAACTGTGTAAATGCTAAACAGGACAAATATATAAATACAAATAAAAAAATGATAAAATGTTTATTGTTTCTTTTCACTGCTCTTTAGCCTTATGGCTCTTGGACATCAGGACGATACACTGGTGCATCATCTATTTTTTTTAGCTTTTAGACTGGTAGTTTTTTGGATCCAGTGCTATAGAAAGTTACTAAAACAGCCACTTTTTTCCAGTTTGCATCTCTGTTCCATTTGTCATTGCTAAATTGTGCAATCCATAAACATCTAACCCAGTGGTGTAATAGATGCTTTCTCGTAAGAATGATGATTACTTACACTGAAAAGCCTTCACCGCACCTTACACAATGAAAGTCCACTTTAAAGACAAGCCAGTAAGTGGCTATCTTGGTTCTACATCTTATATCTACTTAAAGGGTTAGTTCACCCCAAAATGAAAATTCGTTCAGTAATTACTCACCCTCATGTTGTTAACCCTGTAATACTTTCGTTCATATTTGGGACATAAATTAAGATATTTTCGCTTAAATCTGAGAGATGGATAGGGTTCTGGGATTGAAACTTAGAAGCTATTTAGAAATACTGAAACAATTTATCAAAATTAGTTCCATTTAATGCACGTGAGCATTCAAGAGCAAACAGTCAGGCAACATTAATTTTCCCCATTCAGTATTTTTATTTTATTTTATTGGTCCATCTACCCCTTTAACAACAATACATTCATTCTCCGGTATTTCTCTTTGGAAGAACCACATGTTAGGGTTAAAATTTAGTTCACTCAGATGTGCTCAATAATGTATGTGGTCTTGAGCAGGCTTACTAAAAGGACATTGGAGCATAACTGCAAAGCATGTCCAATTTCTCTCCCCTTGTCACTTTAAAAATATTCCTCCTGTGGTTCACAACTATAGTGCACAGGGACTTTCCATTTGTGTTTAGAGAAAGTGAGAAAGTGAAAAAAACTTGGTGTTGTGATTCATTACTGCATGTTCCGGATTTTCATTGCACAGTTGTTTTAAAAAAAAAGAAAGAAAGAAAGAAAGAAAGAAAGGAAAAAAAAAGATAGCAGCAGCCTATTTTTATAAATCCACAGAGATGCAATTAGCGCCTGACTAGCCTTCTCACCTCTTAATGAAATTAGGACCTTTTCCCTTTTGAGACTTGTTATTTTAATGCTTATAATATTGGCCAGTGCCAAAAACAAACTTTTTATTTATATTTATTAATTTAGGGGCAATATTTGAACCATGGTTTTTCAGAGGCATTTTAACTTGAGCATATTAAACAGCACGTCATTAATATGTTAATCCAATGTTACTGACGACATCAATTACAGCTCTCTGCTTCTCTGTTTAACAACAGTCACCTGGTTGAATACTAAAAGCCAACTAGTGTCCACAGAGGCTCTAGTTCCTAAACTGGAGAGATATTGGATGGAATATAACACTAGAATTTTTGCCCCAAAATTGTAAATGAAGTCATTGTCCTTGCTTATTTTTTGACCGCATTGGCTGATGATACCTTTCTGAACTCTGCTAGCGAATGTCGTCTTGTGGTACCATCTCAAAGAGGCACAAAATATCTTTCTCTGACCTTTACCATGACTGTTCCCATGGGAATGATCTGCCTAACTCAACCGGAGCTTCTGAGTCAGTAGCCACTTTCAAAAAAACTGAATCTTTTTCGGAAGCACATGATTCAGTACTACTAACACTTTCTCTTCTCTTCTCTTCTCTTCTCTTCTCTTCTCTTCTCTTCTCTTCTGAGAGGGTTTATAGCACTTACATATTGTCCTATACTGTTAGTTTAGCTTCTATTGTTCTCATTTGGAAGTTGCTTTGGATAAAAGCATCTGGTAAATGAATAAATGTAGGCCATAAATGTAAAAGACTGGCTCAGAACTAAATCAAAACAATAAAAATGTATGGTGTCAAAACCCCAAACCTCAGTGACAGCATGTTGCATAATAAAGTATGGAACATTTCCACTTTATCAATAACCATCATCAAATCAAATTGAGAAAAATCTGTTTCTATAAGATATGGATAATATGTTAGGCTACAGCAAGAGTTTCTGTACTAAAAGTAATATTCTCATCAATAAAACAGCAAGCACAAAAAAGTGTAGCCTATATGGATCACACAAACTCCCATAATGATAATAATAATAAATAGCCTAACTCTTCAAATACATTATCACGCTTTATTTATATATTTTAAATAAATTGCATTGGTTCCCCCATAGGTGCAGTGTAGACTTTAGATTCAATTTAAAAAGTCGATATTTGATTAGTTACATTTTGATGGTAACTAAAATCTTACTGTAATTTAAACAACAACATCGATCAACTCACTAAAATTTTGGTGCTGAGATTTTCCCGCTTACATGTTTTGAAATCCCCAACCGAGTTAAAAGGGTGGGCGTGTTTTTCCCACTGCCATTTCAGAAAGTTTGTCAAGTAAATGAATAGCTAGGGCTCCAGCTCGTGGAGTGGTGTGGCGGAAGGAGACTCTGGATGAGAGCAGAAGAATGAAGCCTTGAATACATGATCATTCACTCAGCTGAGACTGCACGAGCAGCACCGGAGTTCGCGAGGACGAGCCACAAGTGCCATTTTTGGATCTATTCTTTATACTTACGTGATTTATTTCCTTTTTTGAACAGACCAATGTTGGATATATGTTAAGCCTGCGTGGAATCCCACAACTATCCATAAGAAGGAATGCATCTTTTCCTCGTGAGACTAATTCTTCTGATATCACTCATTACTTTGACGCAAGGTAGGCTACGTTTCATTGGAAGATGCTTTCTAAGTTTCTTCGTTATCAGACACGAAACAATTTCTGCACGATCCAACAATAGGATTAATATGATTACTAATCAATAGCCTAAGTTAATTTCTGACATTTATTGTAAAATAAAACAGCTTGTTCGAGAAGAAGTCACTTGTTGCGCACTGATGTCTGCACGCAGCCTAAGTTACTTATTTTAAACCACAGAGCATGCAGGCATGATAAGTCGTTTGATATTCTGTAGACTTAAGTTTAACTTTGTTTAGTTTGTTACCTGTAACTGTATCACAAATTAAACGTGTTTTCAAAATATTTTGGACTGTTAAGTTGCAACTACTGTAGCTTTACCGCAAGTAGCTTCATATTACTATTTTAGTAAACTCTGGATATTGTATTTTTCGCACGTCACTCGTTATTACGATATGGATTTGAACTGAGCTGTTTTTGAATATCTATCGCTCCGCATGGCGGTTTATAGGCTAAGCAGTAACTATTCGGTGCAAATATTGATCTAGCGCAGTTTGAGTAAAGTTTCAACAGTTTTGCAGTTAGATGCTACCTAACGTGTATTTATGGCAAGCCGTTTGTATTCTCTGCTACTAACTAGAATATGTAGGCTATGTTAGTGGCTACTTATTATTAAAATACTTAAAAAAAAGTTATTAAAAAAGTTATTACTGAGCATCCTTTTCAATTTCATTGTTAACTATTTCTTCCATGCTTAGGCTATAGTTATGACAAGTATCAATTCAGTTGCTAACAAGTAGCCTACATATTCATTACTAATATTTATTCAATTGATCTTTGTCACTATCCTAATGCATATAAAAAAAAAAATACAAAGCAATTTAACTAATACTATATAAAATAGTATGAGTTGGCAACTAAACCTACTACTGGAAAAAATCTTATAGGATCTAATGGATAGTTAGTTAGTGTAATAAAAATGATATTAGTCACTGACTCACTGTTGAATTGTTTAAAAGTAATTAAAAATAAGTAATAGGAAGATATAATCACTTTTGGATAACTTAAAAATAAGCCATAGGATGCAATATGTACAAGTACCAAAAAATAGATATTGTTTTTTTTTAGGTCTTAATTAATAAATGTTAAAGCTGCTTGCCATAGTACATTCCCCAGAACAGCTGCTGTCCAGTCCCTCTGTCCACAAACATCACTTTAAGGTGTTAGGATTCACACTTTCTTTTTGGATTCTACCCAGTGTCTAAGTCACTTTTGCACAGTTTGGAACCAAAACTGACAAATGAAGAAAATGTAATAAATATTATTATCAATTTAATATATACATATAGATCAAGATGATATCAAATCATGAAACACTCAATAGAAATGTATTACCCTGTTTCTGTGTTTCCAGGCCTGGAATGTTCGGAAAAATGCCAAAATGATGGTACATGTGAACCTACTGCAGACGGGAGAGGAGAATGCAAGTGAGTAATTAGAACTCAATTACATAAAGCTGCTGCGTCTGAGCCATATTGAAACCCTGGAGGAATTTAATTTGATGTTTTCGAATTACACTAATCACTAATATGAGATTTTCTTTTGATCCGGTTCCAAAAGTTTTGAATGCCGTGTACAAACAATTGCATACCAAAACACATGCGATCAATTTGAATTCCAGCCTCGCAAACAAAAGCAAAGTGTGCTTCTCTCCTTGAAGAACATGGCCTCAGCTAATGAACGACATACACAACCTCTGATGAAGAGAGTCTAGGGCATCACCCTCCACACCCCCCTCCGGCTGGTTGTGAGTACGGGCCACTTCTCCAGCCCAAGTCTCGTAGACACCCAGAGCCCTAAATCTTATTTCGCTTTTCTTTTATGGAACGACAGCTGGGGTTTGCCAGAAGCCCGGCAATCATTGTTCTCCAGTCTAGATTAATTCTGTGTGACTAATCTGTTTGAGGCTTCCCAGAATGCCCGAGTCCCCCCCCCCACCCCCTTTCGCGCCCTGCCCCTGTTCGGGTGTTTTGTCCTATTTTGAATGCCCATTCACTCTCTGTGATTTACATTAGAAGGACAGATGGCAGTAGAGTGTAATTGGACTGGATGTTTTCATAATTGGTAGCATTGCACCAGTGGAAAATCGTGAGCAAACAGGTTGCCTCAGCGCGCATAGCATCACATAACTCTCCTTTCTCTACTGGACCCAAATGTATCCTCGCAAACAAACGCAATGATGGACTGCTACTTTCTTCTGATTGTGCTGGTTGATTTTCTAAAAGGGTTAACTTCTCTTTGTCCCTCTGTACTTTTTTACTTGCATTCAGCAGTGATGTGAATGAGGGATTGGGTTGCAAGCATTTGGCCAGGGTAGCATTGTCTTTCTCCGGCTATCAATGAGTTTATCAGGGTGGCTATGAAGGAGCACTATTTGAAATGGGATGGTGGCGGCTCTGTTTTTTGGCCTCCCTCAGTGGACTGCGAGCACATGGAGCCGCGTTGGCTGTGGGCCACATCTTAATTCTGTCTGGCAGCCTCCCTGCCTTAGTCGGGCCACAAAGCCACCATTGTGCCCTATCATACTCAGATTCCACTAATTAAACATGGAGATACAAACGAAGGCCGCTCTCCCGCTCAGGATTGCACGTTACTATGTCCAGTACCTTTTATCTATTGTTCAAAAGCAACTGGTGGACTGACCGCTTGGGCCTCCGACATGTCTAGGCAAAAAGTGAGTGCAGAGGTCAGTTTTGGCAACACTGTCCCTCTAATCAAATGGATCCATTGTGAAAGCCCTCAAATGCTTCGTGACATACTTTGCTCTTTTAGTAGCCACACTGTAAATAGTCAAAAAGTGTAGAGGTTCCCTTAAAGGGGTAGTTCACCCCAAAACAAAAATTAGGTCAACATTTAGCCCAAACATTTAGTCTCTCCAAACCTGTACGACTTTTTTTTTTATCTTCTGTAGAACATAAAGAATGTATTTTGACCATAAATTCATTTCAAATCAAATCAAATTTGTATAGTGCTGCTTTTCACTTATTGTTTCAAAACAGCTTTACAGAAAGTGCATTTCAGAAATGTACATAGAAAAATACAGTTAGTTAAAGAGCCCCTATCATGGATTTTTGAAAATTACTGTTCATATGGTGTGGAATATAGCTCTAAGGAAATGAAAACATCCTGCAAATATTTATATCTGAAAGTGCACCGTATATAAAGATATTGTCTTTCAAAAGTGAGAGTTGACTCTGAGTCTATGAAATGAATTGTTTTTGAAACGAGTCATTAGCTGTTACATCGTGACGTAGAGACAGATTGGCCGCGCCCAGTTACTGCGCGCGCAGACAGAAGTGTAAACTTGAAGTCTACACATTCAAATACTTCATCATAGCATCATGTCGAGAAGACGCTGTGTTCTACAATGCAAAGATAGTTCAGCCACTTTGTTTTCATTTACCAGGTACGAGCATGTGAAGAATCGGTGGTTAGAGTTCATATTTGCAACGATACCACAACAGTATAGCCCAATTGTTCTCATCATTTTATTGACGAATAGTTCAAAAACATAAATGAATTCAAATGTGGATTCGTAAGCGGTTGTTCCTGAAGGAGGGCTCAGTAACTTACTTACCCAGTGTATATGGATCAGCTTCCTCCTTCGAATCACAACCTGTAAGTATTATTAATAATTGTTGCTTTTATGGGTTTTGAATGGTTTTGTAGCATCAGGGCGCGAGGAGGGAATATATGTGTGTGTGCGTGTGTGTGTGTGTTGGGAGTCGGTGAGCAAATCAGTTATAAATAAATGCATATTATAAGACAAATAAAGTGTTTTTTATCCTTGCATGCATGTTAAACTGTTTTTGGGAACTCCTAAAACAAAAATAGGAACATTTTAAATGCTATGATAGGGGCTCTTTAATCATGTTATTTGAGGCAGACTGTTCTCATGAAATGGCGTATGTATGACACACCAATTCGTATTTTCATTTTTGGCTATCAACAACAGGAATAATCGCTTTTCAGCGTGTTTATGAACGCCGTTGACTTAACGTTACATTAATGTATATATATAAATATATGACCTACCTCAACCCCGTCCCTAAACGTACCCGTCACTGGGGTTAATACCATTTATGAGTCTTCCCCTACCATCCTAGGAAAAAAATATCGCTCCCCAGATGTAGATCTACATTTTGCTTCGTTTCGCTCTGACATTTAACGGCGTGTAGTGTACGTACACGCAGATAGCTCAAAATGCGTATTGATAACACACCACTTGACTTGAAAGTGGCGTGTATGTTTACGCAAAAGTCATGATGCCATGGCATAACATAAGTGAAAGTCATTTGGGACCAATTTGGTTTTGACTTTCAAAAGCATTAGTGTTATTATTCAGGTTGACAAAATGTAGTCAGATTGATCAGTAATATAAAAAAATTATATTACACATAAGTTCTTCTTCTTATTATTATTAATAATAATAATAATAATATTTACATATTACATAATATTTACCTACATAAAAGTGGTTATTTGTCCCATAAGAGACTATTTATGTTACTTGACCAAATTTACTGTGCTTGGGCTCCTGATAGGCACTTGTTTTTATTCTGAAAATTGTTATTAGTTAATGCAGTTTTAATAAATAAAAACAAACAGCACATGCCGAAAAATTACATTCATTGATTTCATTTAGTCAGTCACATTAAATGTTTGATTTGCTTGAAAATTATTTAATTTAAATGCAAAGTACATATTATTGTCACAGACTAGAAGGACACAGATAGATGAGTGTAACCAGGTTTATTGATACAGTGGGTATGATAGACAGCAGGTAAGTGAGTAATGGATAAAGTTCGGTTCAGGAGCGGGAAACAGTCTGATAGTGGTTTTCTTATCTTAAGCAGGGCTGGAAGTTGGTGAGCGGAGGCAGCAGACGGATGACCAGAAGGATGACCGGGGACCAGGAGCGGAGGAGAAGCAGACGGGCTGAAGTAGCGGGTAAGTATTTCAGAAGAAGGCAGTAGCGTAGCGGGAGTCTGTAGTCGATGTGTCGACGAGACCAGACGGTGAGTGACTGTGAGGAGTGAGTTTATAAAGGGAGGATGACTGGGACGGTGATTGAAGCGGGCAGGTGACAGTGATTAGAATGCTGGGGAGCTGGAACGAGTGGGCGGAGTGAAGGTGTCTGGTGCTGACGCTGATGGATCCGTGACAGTACCCCCCCCCCCACGGCCAGCTCCAGCTGGCGGACGGGACCGACGACGGGGACGACCACGGCTACGGGGCGCTGGACGATCTGGGTGGGTGGTGTGGAAGTCCTGGAGTAACGAGGGGTCCAGAATGTCCTCCCGGTTGACCCAGCATCTCTCCTCGGCACCGAATCCCTCCCAGTCCACGAGATATTCCAAGCGGCCGCCCCGTCGTCGAGAGTCGAGGATTTCATGGACTCGGTAGATGTTGTCATCTTCGGGGTCCGCAGGAGGAGGGGGCACCTCCGCAGCACCAGACCCTGGGGAAGAAGGAGTGAGAGGGTTAGTGTACGGCTTGAGCAAGGAGACATGGAAGGTGGGTGCGATGCGGTAGTGAGCGGGGAGTGCCAGCCGGTAGGTGACGGGGTTGATCTGCCTCTGAATCGGGAAAGGACCGATATATCTGGGACTCAGCTTCCGACAGGGCTGTCGGAGACGGATGTCCCGGGTGGAGAGCCAGACCAGTTGTCCGGGAAGGTAGTGAGGGGCGTCGGTACGGCGAAGGTTGGCTTGGTTCTGGTGTCTCCGAACAGCCCGCTGGAGGTGGGTATGAGCTGAGTCCCAGACTCTCTCGCTCGTCTGGAACCAGTGGTGGACTGCTGGGACGTCAGATGGTTCTCCTGACCAGGGGAATAGTGGAGGCTGGTAGCCGAGTATGCACTGGAAGGGGGTGAGTCCGGTGGTGGTTTGTCGGAGGGAGTTCTGTGCATACTCGGCCCAGGGCAGGTAACGGCTCCAGCAGTCCTGGTGGTCGTGGCAGTATGACCGCAGGTATCTCCCAATCTCCTGGATCTTCCGCTCAGTCTGGCCGTTGGACTGGGGATGGTATCCAGAAGTGAGGCTGACGGTCACACCCAGAAGGTTGAAGAATGCCCTCCACACTCGAGAGATGAATTGAGGTCCTCGATCGGAGACTACGTCCTCTGGGATCCCAAAGTTACGGAAGATGTGTTGGAATAGTGCTTCAGCTGTTTCAAGGGCTGTTGGCAACCCCGGAAGGGGAATTAGCTTGCACGCCTTGGAGAAGCGGTCCACTACGACCAGAATGCAGGTGTGGTTGTCAGACAGGGGCAGGTCGGTGACGAAGTCCACTCCGAGGTGGGACCACGGTCGAGTGGGTATTGGGAGCGGAACCAGCTTGCCTTCTGGGAGATGACGGGGAACCTTGGCCATGGCACAGACTGAGCAACCGCTGACGAACCGGGAGACGTCCTGGGCCATACCCGGCCACCAATAGCGCTGTTGGACGAGCGAGAGAGTGGCTTGGCTGCCTGGGTGTCCAGAGCCCGGAGAGGTGTGTACTGAGTCCATGAGGGACAGGCGTAGACGGGTTGGAACATAGACCCGTCCCTCTGGACCTCCCGGCGGAGCAGGTTCGAGTTGCGTGGCGTCGGCGATGTGGTCATCTAGGCTCCATTGGATGGGGCTGACGACCACGGCTGGAGGGAGTATGGGTTCAGGCTCGGAAGAAGGTGTCTCAGGTTGGAACTGACGGGAGAGTGCATCTGCCTTTACGTTCTTTTCACCGGGGCGATAGGTGACTGAGAAATTGAAGCGAGTGAAAAACAGGGCCCAACGGGCTTGACGGGGGTTGAGTCTCTTGGCCTCCCGGAGGTACTCGAGGTTGCGGTGGTCCGTGATCACCGTGAACGGGTGTTGGGCTCCCTCCAGCCAGTGCCTCCATTCCTCCAATGCCAACTTAATGGCTAGTAACTCCCGGTTGCCGATGTCGTAGTTCTGCTCCGCCGGGGACAGCTTCTTGGAGTAGAAGGCGCATGGATGGAGTTGAGATGGATTCCCCTGCCGCTGAGAGAGGACCGCTCCTACCCCCGAGATGGAGGCATCCACCTCGACGAGGAAGGGCACGGCGGGGTCCGGAAGGGCGAGGGTAGGAGCGGAGCCAAAGGCAAACTTCAGAGCTTGGAAGGCTTGGGTGGCTCGGGGGTTCCAGGACAGAGACTTGGCCCCGCTCTTGAGCAGGTCGGTGAGGGGAGAACTGATGGGACTGAAGTTCTGGATGAAACGGCGGTAGAAGTTGGCAAACCCCAGGAAACGTTGAAGCTCCTTACGGGTGGTGGGTTGTGGCCAATGGAGTACCGCATCCACCTTCCTCTGGTCCATGGTGATTCCGTGTGGGGTGATGACGTAACCGAGGAAGTGGATGGTGCTTTGGTGGAATTCACATTTCTCCAATTTGAGGTAAAGATGGTAATCTCGTAAGCGTTGGAGTACAGTCTGAACGTGATGGATATGGGAGGTCAGATCGGGAGAGTATATGAGGATGTCGTCGATGTAGATGACGACGAATTGATTGAGAAGATCACGGAAGATTTCGTTCATGAAGCCTTGAAAGATGGCGGGTGAGTTGGACAATCCGAAGGGCATCACGAGATATTCGTAGTGCCCTGCGGGAGTGATAAAGGCGGTCTTCCACTCATCGCCTTCCCGGATACGGATTAGGTTGTAGGCACTACGAAGATCGAGCTTGGTGTAAACGGATGCCCCTCGGAGTTGTTCCAGGGCGGCTGGGACCAGAGGAAGGGGATAGCGGAATTTAACGGTGGCTTGGTTGAGGATCCGGTAATCGATGCAAGGGCGCAAGCCTCCGTCCTTTTTGCCCACGAAGAAGAAACTCGAAGCGGCAGGGGATACTGATGGTCGTATGAATCCGTGGTCGAGAGCCTCTTGGATGTACTCCTCCATGGCCTTCTGCTCCGGGATGGACAGAGGGTAGATCTTACCTCGCGGTAGGACCGCCCCAGGCAGCAGGTCGATCGCGCAGTCCCATGGCCGATGAGGGGGTAGAAGGGTGGCTTGGTGTTTATCGAAAACATCCTGGAACGCCCGGTAGGGAGAGGGAATTTCGGGAGACGGTTCTACTGGTGGGCTTTCTACGGAGGTGGTGGAGAGTGGAACAGTCGAAGTGGTGGAAGCAACTGGAGATTTCGTCACAGAGGGAAGACAGCGCTGGAAACAGTCATGGCCCCACCGAAGAACCTCGCCGGTGGACCACTGAATGTGAGGCGAATGGGTTTCCAACCAGGGGCGTCCCAGGATGATCTCAGCCGTCGAGCCCTCCAGCACCAGAAAGGATATCTCCTCCCGGTGGAGCCAGCCGATCTCCAACCCCAGGTCCGGGCTACGATGTCCAACCCGGCCGCGTCCCAGTGGTTGACCCAGAATGGTTTGGACTTGGAGTTTGTGAGGGATGGTTCGTTGCTTGGTTTGGAGCCGGTTTAACGTGGAGAGTGCAATGAAGTTGGCCGCTGATCCGGAGTCGATCAGCGCCTGGACTGGAATGGAACGGTTCAGGTAAGTGATAGTGGCCGCAGTGAACTTCAAGGAGGAGATAGGCAAGGGTAACTGGACTGTACTCACAGCTGGTCGCGGCGGGCGAACGGGACAGGAGGCGAGCAGATGACCGGAGGCTCCACAGTACAGACACAGCCCATTGGTGATTCGCCGATTCCTCTCGGATACCGGCAGGTGAGTGGTACCGACTTCCATGGGTTCTGGTGCTGGAGGACTGTGGTGGCGGGGCACAGGACGAGGAGTTGGAGGTGCAGGGCTATCGAGCTGACATGCAGTGCGCCGCTGATCGATACGGATGGACCGCTGGATGATGCTCTCAATGCCGACGTTGTCGTCATAAACCGCTAGCTGGAGGCGGATATCTGGATGTAACCCATGACGGTAGGCTGTGATGAGAGCCGACTCATTCCAACCAAGAGTGGCAGCGAGGGTGCGAAATTGCAGCGCATATGAGGCGACGGACGATCTCCCTTGTCGCAGGCGATACAGCTGGTCCTGGACGGAGATGGAATGGGCTGACTGTGAGAACACCTCGGTGAAATGGCCGGAGAAAGCAGCGAATGTCCGGGTAACTGGGCCACGATCCTTCCAAAGGGCGTGAGCCCAGTTGAGCGCTCGTCCTCGCAGGAGGGAGATGAAGAAGGCCACTTTGGATCGTTCCGTGGGGAAAGATAACGGATTCATCTCCATATAGAGCTCGCACTGCAAGAGGAAGCCGCTGCACTCCTCCTCCTCGCCTGAGAAGGGCGCTGGTTGGGCCATGGGACTGGCAGAGGCAGATGTAGAAGAAGTGGTCACGGTGGATGTGGCGAGTGCTGGAGTGCTGGTCCGGGGAATGGTAGGAGGAGGTGGGGTCGGTGTAGCGCTGGTGCTCGGGGTAGATTGCTGCATTATGTTGGTCTGGTCTTCTGTCACAGACTAGAAGGACACAGATAGATGAGTGTAACCAGGTTTATTGATACAGTGGGTATGATAGACAGCAGGTAAGTGAGTAATGGATAAAGTTCGGTTCAGGAGCGGGAAACAGTCTGATAGTGGTTTTCTTATCTTAAGCAGGGCTGGAAGTTGGTGAGCGGAGGCAGCAGACGGATGACCAGAAGGATGACCGGGGACCAGGAGCGGAGGAGAAGCAGACGGGCTGAAGTAGCGGGTAAGTATTTCAGAAGAAGGCAGTAGCGTAGCGGGAGTCTGTAGTCGATGTGTCGACGAGACCAGACGGTGAGTGACTGTGAGGAGTGAGTTTATAAAGGGAGGATGACTGGGACGGTGATTGAAGCGGGCAGGTGACAGTGATTAGAATGCTGGGGAGCTGGAACGAGTGGGCGGAGTGAAGGTGTCTGGTGCTGACGCTGATGGATCCGTGACAATTATTACCTGATAAACATTTTATTACAGCGCAATAATTTAATGTGGCAGGCAAATGTATTATAGTATTTAACTGCAGGGAGATCATTTTAAATCAAGTGCTGTTCATCTAATCTTACTGTATTGTTCTGGAAAAATATGTTGGATCTACTTGACATTCCATGCCAGGAATACCAAACACTCATATCTGGCACTCTGACGGGCTCGTAAAGGAGTGAGTGAGCTGTTATCTTTGACTCTTTGGCAAGGCCAGAAGTCCAACTGACAGTAATACAAACCAGCTTCCACATCTGAATTCCTTGTATGTATGAGGGACGGCAGATTCGAATCAAAAGGATTAGTGTTCGACAAGGAGATGAGAGATGCAAGGCTGGAGGGAGATGAGTAAAAGTTCACATGCGAACTTCAGACCTTCCGACTCAGTCTTTGATGGTCGGGTGTTGATGCAATGTGCAAAAAAAGCTTACTGTCTTCCTATTGGGTCCCCATAGAGTCATAAAGATTTGAATAAAGAGCTAAAGTGACTGATATAGGTGGGATACACATTGTTTAACTCATCACCAACATATGATCTAAATGTTAATTTCACACTTGAGGCTTAGTTACATAATTGTAGTTCAGTTCTATTTTTTTAGTTTGGGATTATGACATTTTTGTGTTACAGGATTAAGCTCTTCGCTCTGAAAATATGTATTATAGAAGTCAACTGTTGCTATTTAGAATTTTGTATAAATGTTGGAAACAGCTGCTTTGTGAAAACAGTGATACATCAGGATTCTTTGATAAATGTAACATTATAAATGCCTTTATTGTCAATTTTGATCAATTTAATGTGTCCTTGGTGGATAAAATGTATTATTTTTATCAACAACAAAAAAAGTTACAAGTTGCCAAAATTGTAATTTACACCCTAGGCCATGTGGTGTGTCTAACGAATTAAGCCAGAATGGACAGTTTCAATTCAAGCTCTGTTTGCTTTCTAGAGATGAGTTCCTCACTGCATTTAGATACAGGAAATGGAGTCACCAGAGCCAAAGAAATAGAAGTTGTAGTCTCTTATCATATCACTTCAGATTCCTGATGTCTTCTTGAAGATGCTGGGTGTCCCATTCTTGGCATGAGCTTAATGTCAGCATAGTATCTCGACTAACCAAAATGACCTGTGTCGGCAAGTTGAAATCTGATTCTTCCTTATTTCTATCTGGAATTCAGCAAAGTTTGATTGCACATTCTGTTATGGGTTGCTAGATTGTGTTCTGTATGTACAGCTGGCCAAGTACAAAAAGAAATGCAGCGAAACACACCAGGCGTGTGTTGTTTTTGTTTGATGCTTTTGACCTGAGCCATCTGTCTGTGGAACACTGCATTACAAGTGATCAGTATCAAGGTAAATAATTCACCATGTACAATAGCCGCTACTTACAGAATAATAGCCTCTAATGCCTGTGGTTTTGCCATTCATCCCTGGCAGTGGCAGATGTTTGAAAGTTTCTCCACATTGTCACACTGTCAGAGGGATTGACGAGTATATTGTAATAAATAAATCCTCTTCCTGTTAAATGTCCAGCATCGTTCCACTCAACTTGACTTCTAGTGCCATGAAGGACATCTGAAAACATTAGTCCCCGGCCACATAAAATCACCTGGAGCAGCACTCATTGGAAAAGTATTGCGTTCGTTAATGGCTGCTTCCTGTCCCTCACTGTCGTTCCCATAGGGTCCCTCAGTACAAGGGACAAATAAACACAGGCGTAATGAACACTAACAGATGTGTGCCTGGAGGATCAGGTCTCCTTCAGTGATTACAGAGAGAGTGCGAAGAGCCCCAGGCCATAGTTTCATAAAGAACAGACAAAACTCAAAGGAACCTCCGAGTTAAACTCCCCACTACAGGAAATTAGGGTTTAAAAGAGAGTAGATATTGCGTTATTGTTGTATGGCTTAAGGGGACAAAACAGGTCAGTGGTGCAGCCACCTCCCTAACAAAACGTACAGGTAGACTCATCACACGAACAACTAATATTAAAAATAAACATTAAACATTAAAACATCATTTAATAGAATAAAATAGGTTAAATATTTAACAAATCTGTAAATAAAGTGTAAATTAATGTAAAAAAATTATTTTAAAATAAAGTACAGATTAAAAAGTGAGAGTTGGAGCACCATAAAAGTATCACAAAGATGGTCCATACAGCGTGTGTTCTATATTGCAAGTTTTCTGAATTCATATGATAGCTTTCTATTATAAACAGACAAAAATTTAAATGGGTTCTGATAATCTTCCCCTCCAGTGAGCTGTTAACTTGAGAACCTCATTCACATGAAAGCTCATTCTCATGAAAGAATCATTCAGACCAGTCAAACTGGATCATTGCTAGTGCTACTACTCTCAAGAGCTAGGGCTGACGTCAAGTTTTTTTTCAAGTCAATGATGGATGCAGTTTTTGTAAAATTGTGCAAAAATCATATCAACTTCAGTTAGCGATCTAGTAAGGGAGTAAAATGGATGTTATAAAATATACATTTACAATAAGAAAATAACATTTTTAAATTCATTTTTAAATTTTGTACCCTCAGGCTTTGTTTGCATCCATTTAGGGTTGTCAGAAGTACCGGTACTTCGATACCAAGTCGGTACTGAAATTTTAAATACGATAAATCTTTGCAGAACCTGTAGTACAGAGTATATTGGGTATCTCCCCTGCATTCTCAGATAAGACTTAGTCTACATTCAGACTGTCAGTCCAAATCAGATTTTTGTGCATATCCAATTTATATCCCATCAGATTTAGCAAGTGTGAACAGCATTTTTTTTCAAAAAAAAAAAAAAAACGGAGACGAAAGCACTGAATAAAGCCACGAATAGTAGCCTCATACGGTTCTGACGGTGCACATTGTCATCTTGTAAAATTTAAATAAGACGACATCACTATTGCAAACACCTCCATTTTGCAGTTGTTGTTGTGTTTGGTGTATGCCTACCAACGTCATTGCATTTTCACACCGTTCATGTCACAAAGTTCATGTTTTGATACATTTTATACTTTCAGAAAGTTTTGGTTTGGTTTCACACTGCAATAATGCGAGCGCACTATAGAACTTTACGTGACATACTTACGTCCTGTCGTCATCGTCTACCTTGATATTGATTGGAATTGTGTATGAAGGTGTGTCTGACGTCAACGTGTTGTCAATTCGCCGGGTAACTTTGACAACATGAACGAACAGATGCATATCGTTGCAACTATTGTTATTTTTATGGCATAATTACCTGCAGTACCAACTATACACAAGGCTAGTTCAAATTCGCCAAATGAGCTTCAACGTCGTGCAAACATTTTATCGTCGCCGGCAGGAAAGGAGGAGAAGATTGCAAGTTGACTTTTTGTTATGTTATCAGACCATATTCAATTAAAAACCTCGTCTCTTCATCTTCCCATGTGCTACATGGCTCATTTCTCCTGCCACCTTCTGTTTTTTCGGCTTTTTGGGAACCACCAGAACTTCCTGTAAAATGTCTGAAAGTCCGAACCATAGAGAAATGCTTTCACACCAGAAACGAACCAAACCTTTGTTCAGTTTGATCCGGACCGAGACCACCTCTTTTCGTCGGACCAAATTTCATCTGTTTGGTCTGGACCATGGTCCGGGGGAGGTTTCACATCTATAATTTTGATTCGGACCAAACTGAAAAGTCCGAAAGTCCGGACCAAACAAGGTAGGTTTGAAAGGGCCCATAGAAACTAATGCAGATATTCCGGAAAACGAAAGAGCCTGCATGGACATACAAATCGGATCTGAAAAGTTGCTATACACAGTGTGAACGTCAATAATTTAAGATTAAGATTTCAATCGGATACACAAATAATCAAGTTTCTATTTAAAAAGGTTTCTATTTACAAAATGTTTTTAAAGTGCAGATCATTGTAGCTAATCACAGAAATATCTTTTGAAGGCATGAATGCAGTGGCCAATCAGAGGTTTTTAAGTTATACGTTTCAGAATACGCTCAAAAACACTCAAAATAAATATGTTGTTCACCGCGTGCAGACAACTTTTTGGATTATAGCGGTACCGTTTTTGCAGGATTGTAGCTCTCAGTGAGAAGGCGCTGTGATTGACAGCTTTAGTGATTATAAAGGGAGCATTCTTTGCTCGCTTTCCTTTTATAACCCATTTATGATTTGAATACAAGTTTTGTTTATCACGCAGCTCAGTATACACTGTTTCTAGATTTACAACTGTATTTAAAGCCACACTGCGTAACTTTTGGCCACTAGAGGCGGTCGACCTGTAACTTTCACGTCTAGCGTCCCTAGAGGCCACAAACTCCGCAGCAGTGTCGCAAATTAAAGTCAACAAACAGTCACCCGTCAGCCTCCCGTGTCTTTAGATTGTGTGTGCTTGCAGTGTTTGAGGCGAGCAGCCTTGCCGCGCTCGATTCCCTTATAGCAGTCTGCTGAGAGAGAGCGAGTCGGGTGAGCCCCGTGGGGGTTATCATGTCTGTGAGTGAATGTCGTGAATGGCCGGAATACCAGAAAATACTACACTGCTTATATGAATTCATTTGGGTTACCTTGGAAACGGCATTTGTGTGCAGGCAAGCGTTCGCATCGGTCGAGCACCCTTCCGCTCACACCAGCAAGCGAAGCAAAAGCTGGACCAATGTTAATCCTCGTCCTGGCTTTTAATTTGTCACTCCCCCCTTTTCTTTTTTTTAGTTTCCTCTGATAAAACCGTTGCCTTCTTCCTTGTAGCTGTTGCGCGGCCATGACGAAAACATACAGACGGCAATCAAACGCGAGTTGAGCACTAACGTCAGAATCGGAGGAAGTTGTAGGTGGTGGGGGAAGTGACGTATGCCGTAAAGCGGTCGAATCTTGTAGTTCTTTTTGTGCTTGGGTTCCTACCCGAAACCCGAAGTTACAAAGTGCTAGTAAAAGTGATACAGACACCTTTCAGGCTATGGCAGATGCGTCATTCAACCTATTGTAAGTCGATGTACCATCTCAATGGGTTTTGGTAATATGTTATAAAGGTTGAAGAGTTCCACAGTGTGGCTTTAAAAGCGCGATTGAATCCGAAACTGCATTGATTGACAGTGATATAACCATAGCAACAGATGAGACAAAACAATCTTATTCTGTATGTAAAAATATACATTTTGACATGATTAATTAATAATTAATATCTATGGTAATCAAACGTAACATCCTTTAATTAGCATACACTTGTAGCATGATATCCAAACAACACAATGCTGTTTTTAGACATTCATTCATTGTCTATTTACAGTGTCAACCATGAAAGGGCTTACAAGTTAGACTTTAACTTTTTTGTTGTGAGAGACGGACAACCCCCTTCACTTTGTGACCTTTCAATGGCAGATGGCAGATTGGAGCGCAGTGGGTGGAAACCCCCTGTGTTTCATCTGGCTGAGGGTCAGGTGTCAACAAAACATCTGCTCTGGCCTGGGCGAGCATTGCAACACTAGTAAAACACTGTTGTCATGGGCTACCAGTGGCCACAGAATGAATCCCATCATATTGAAGGTAGAATAACAGTATGGGGTCATTCTCTGGTCACAGAATCAAACACGAACTAGGGATGTTTACAGAATCTGTGATTTATTTTTATGGGCTCTTTTTGTCTGAGTTAGAGATTTGCAAACAGAGAGATTTTCACCTAGGTTAAAAAGGATCCTGCAGTTTTAATATGCATAGTTGGAAAATATTTTCATGAAAATGCACTGATGGTGTTTTATAGGAAACAAGCAAAACATCAACTAAAGGTCTTGTTTATTTCCTGTTTGGGGAAGAGATTTGAGATGATCACATATTATATTTTTACCGATCATATGCAACTATATGCTGTAGATTACCATTGAAAATATTGTTGTTTCAGTTTGTTAAAACCAACAAGAAAATCATTTAGTAGAGAACCAGACAGACCTGGCGTCAATGCTTTGGTCCTCTTTAATGTAATTATCTTAGTAGGCTTCTCTTTTGTGGCCTTATGCCACTTTAAGTAGCTTGATTGCTAATGTGACAAGCATTTGCCAAGTTAAAGAGCAAACTGGCATGGTTTCAGTGTCCTCAGTGTACTCCCCTTAATTCCCTAATCTGTGCTTTACTAGCAGGAGCCAGCACTGACTAAGTGCCCTATGTATTTACCCCCTTCAGAAGCAGGACTGTTTGCCAGGACGGGCAGGTCTAGTGGACTTTCAAAGGTGGTGTGATTTTCCGCAGGGTGCCGTTAAGTGCGGCTGCCAGGACTCTCCATTGAGGAGTGCTGTCAGGGATGGGGACACAGAATGGGGTGAATTTTTAATATAAACGGTTACATTCCAGCAAGGCTCCACAGACTCCTCCCCTCAGGCAATGCAAAAATCCTTTAAACAAGGTTCAAATTATTTCTTTCAGATAGCTTGTTGTTCAAAGCTCTATCCATCATGGAATCCTACCAGACTTGTTTTGGGAAATTAAACTGAAGAAGAAAAGAATTTGGGATTTTAGTGAGCTTGTCTGACTGATGTGTACTTTGGAGAGTTGTCTTCATTCCACACAACAGATAATATTGCATGTGCTTTTTTTGTAAGGTTTAATTCTTATAAAAAGTTTATTTAATTATTTATTGCCATACTTACTTAGTATTAATTATTATACTTAAGGCAAGCATCAAAAACTCTTGTCTGAACACCTTAAAGGAGAACTCCGGCACAAAATGAACCTTTGGTCTAATGCCACATTGTTACCTAGTCAACCGTTATCTGAGATTTGTTTTCATGATTGCCGAATGTAAATAGTTTTATCTCTAAAAACAGTTTTGCCTATAATGCTAGTATAATGCTATTAGATAGGGCATAGAGTAATGACAAATAAAAATCGCTTGTTATTACCACTAACAAGGCTCAAAATAGCCCCACAGTAACACGGTAGCATAATAAGTGTCCCTACATTCAAACTGAAGCATTGAGAACTTTGTCAGTGTCCATACAGTTTAATAAGAAGATATTTATATATACAGTCAACTTCGCGAAAACAGGAAGAAGCCATCTTTGAAAAATAGTCTCTACCAGTCGATCTACGAACACCGATCCAGGTGCGCTGAACTGTGCAGAATCTCATATGGTCCGTTGTTTCCGAAAGACATGAACATGAACATGAACCATTTTCTTCTCTTCAGTATGTACACGTAGCCTACTGTTCGCGCTCACCTTACCACCTTATTCACATCTAACCAGCGCACTTGGATCGGCGTTCATAGATCGACTGGTAGAGACTATTTTTCAAAGATGGCTTCTTTCTGTATTCGCGAAGTTGTCTGTGTGTATAAAATATCTTCTTATTAAACTGTAAAGACACTGACAAAGTTCTCAATGCTTCGGTTTGAATGTAGGGACCCTTATTATGCTACCGTGTTAGTGTGGGGCTATTTTGAGTCTTGTTCGTGGTAATAACAAGCGATTTTTATTTGTCATTACCCTATGCCATATATACTAGCATTATAGGCTAAACTGTTTTTAGAGAGAAAACTATTTACATTCGGCAATCATGAAAACAAATCTCAGATAACGATTGACTAGGTAACAATGTGTAATTAGACCAAAGGTTCATTTTGCGCCGGAGTTCTCCTTTAAATAGTGTGGCAATTATAAAATGACGTTTTTTTTTCAAATATGATTAAATAGAAAAAACACCCTAGGAGCAGCATAGAAACACACTAAAAACACTCAAACAGTGCCCCCGCAACCACCAACAACACCCTAGCAACATTGAAAGGACTTTAGCATGGCCGCAACTCACACTTTCTCTAGGCAATGCACACATTTTAATACATTTATTTCATGAAATAAATAATCACAGGTTCTTATATCATCCATCACAAACAAAATGCCAATAGTTGGTCATTAACTGTTATGTGATAGTAACCCTTTTTGTCAGTGTCAATATCTAATGATAACTTTGTAAGTGGATAAAACACGTCTTCTTTTTTCAAATATTTTTTATTTAATTTTGGGTAAATATTAGGGATGCACCGACATTGAAATTCTATAATTTAATGAAATTCTTACAATTATCCAATACCAATAATTGTCTTTATGTACTGTTGTAGTATGCAAATATATTGACACTGGCCATTGAACAACACCAAGCTTAGTAACCTTAGTAACATTCAGCCCAGTTCTGAGGTGTGGGATTCGGTAATGACCTCATCATCCAGATATACCAGGAACTGCTGAAGATAAGGAGAAGGCTGAAGGCATTGAAAGGCATACGTGGAGAGAAGTGCGACTACAGCTCTAGTCCAGCCAAGTAGGAAGGAAGTGAAGAGGAGGCAGGAAGATTAAAAAGGGAGGCCATGATTAGAACAAGAGGAATAGAAAGGTGACCGAAGGATTGGGATGGGATGGAAAGGAGGGGAGAGAAGAGGAGGTTTAACAGCTGAATGCTCACTCAGAAGGGTTAGAGGCACCCAGACTGCGGTCAGATCCACTTTGAATGGCGGCAGGAACAATGGGCCTTCTCATGGAGCCTGTCTGCTCTGC